>JAZKJV010009636.1:600000-870065 GCA_037367405.1 Ottelia alismoides | reverse complement strand
TCAGCCAACATGGCTGCCCCCGCCTTATTTGGGCAAAAATTTTTTATTTTTTTTGAAAAATAACACCATTTACATTCATCCCTATATCCCTCCTATATACCATTCGAATTTCGTCAGAAACAGAGACTCCTACGGCCTCCATCCAGACAGTAATTTTTTAACGGTAACAGGATTTTTTTAAATCGATACTATCGAGATGGAGGCCGTAGGAGTCTCTGTTTCTGACGAAATTTGAATGGCATATAGGAGGGATATATGGATGAATATACATGGTTTTATTTTTCAAAAATAAAAAATAAAAAACGCCGAAAAATGGGGTGGGGGCAGTCATGTTGGCTGCCCCCAGGGGGCAGCCCCCATTTTTTCCAAATACATATTTCTTTTATCATATAAATCATTTTCATTTTAGCTCTCATTATTTTGATGGTTTACATTTCTTAGACCGATTCTTGTAAAGGTTTATTCTTTATTAAACAATTTCTTGTATAATATATAATGATTTAATTAAAACATTTTCTTTCATAACATGTAATGGTTTACCTTTATAAACCATTTTTTCATAATTTGTAATGGTTTATCTTTATAAATCATTTCCTTGCATACTTGTAATAGTTTACCTTTATAAACCATTTATTTGCATAACTTTCATGCCGTATCTTGTTAAAATTTTCAACCGCTAGCACTTGCGGTCCATGGCATGACACGACGATGTAGCTACAACTGTAGAGAACTTAGCTTTTGCCTCTATAATTCCTTGCAAGTAAAGAAACCATCGACGTTGGGCTACCAACGTAGCCAAAAGCAGTCCCTCCGAAGGCAGTTATGAGGAGGTTGCAATTTGAAATTCAACTTTAATAAGCATATCATGAGAAGTTTACAAGCATATCACATGCACTAACACTGCACGAATGACCAGTTCCCACCAACATCCCACAGAGCATGCACGTACACCCCCTCATGGGGTGGCGACACACAATGTCAGATACATCTGCAGATTCCCAGAGGACATAGAAACATAACATCAAGAAAGTGCATATTTGCATGATCACACAAAGGGTATAAGTAACGATAGAATTACCGATTTGAGGTGTGCTCCGACTGACAGGGTGAGCAGGCAGGTGTTCTTGAGGGATCGGTAGCACTATGAGCATGGGAAGATCGTACAATTGGCATCATCTGCCATTTCCTTCTTGAAGACTTGATGAGGGAAATGGCAGATTCAAATCGATATATATATACATACACATAATTGGCCGGAGAAAGCGGGTGAATCAAAGGATGGAATTTAATGTGAGCGATGTCCTTTTGGGAAGGCAACGTATTTGTTAGGATTAGGAATCCTAATGGGATTGAACTCGTAATCATAATATTAGTTGAGTTGTATTCTATTTATAATTCTATTGAGAATAAGACTATGGGATTGTATTTGGGCTATATAAAGAGGGGGGAGGCATTGCTTTCTCACCACCACAACAAGAACAATGTAACCCCTAAAGAGGGGGGGAGGGGGGAAAGAGAGAGAGAGAAGAAAGAGATGAGAGAACGAGGGAACGAAGAGAGTTGTACTCATTCTATATAGTGATCTTTCATCTTCCGTGGTCGCGAGAGGTGATCGACCACCATTATATCTACTTGTTCTTTCTTCACATGCTTCCGTGATTGTGGGTGATTGTGCATCCGCTTCTGTATCTTCAGAAGTTCATCTCCATCAACTGGTATATGAGAGGAGACGATACCAGTGAGTTGTATTCCTGACAAGTGGTATCAGAACCGGGTTCAACATTCTTGAAGGGACACGATGTGACGGATCAGAGGAATATCGGCGTCGACGAGACGATGTGACGCAGCAGATGCACAATCCGCAAAAGTCGTGATATGGTGGTCTTTTGTAATCGATCAGAGGCATCGAAGAATTCTGCTAGCGACGGCTGGTAGGAAATCGTGCAAGGTAGCACGTCGAGGGCACCCAGTGATGGGTGCGTTACCCGGAAGCGATGAGTTCCTGCGAACAAGACTTGCACATGACGAGGATGGTGTAGACCCAAGACGATGAAAAGATCGTGATGAAATTCAATTCAAATGAGATTGTTAGGATTATGGTCAAATTAGGATTAAAATCCAAATGGGATTGGACTCCTAATCCTAAGAGTAGTTGAGTTGTATTCTATTTATAGTTCTATTGGGAATAGGACTATGGGATTGTATTTGGGCTATATAAAGAGTGGGTGGAAGCATTGCCCTTCTCACCACCATAACAAGAATAATGTAACCCCTAGATAGGGGGGGAGGGGGGAGAGAGAGAGAGAAGAAAGAGATGAGAGATCAAAGGAACAAAGAGGATTGTACTCATTTTATATAGTGATCTTTCTTCTCCGGTGGTAACGAGAGGTGACCGACGACCATTATATCTACTTGTTCTTTCTTCACGTGCTTCTATGGTGGGTCGATTGTGTATCTACATATGCTTCCATATCCGAGTGGACCAATATCCAAAATGAGACGATACTGATGGGTCGAGTTCCCATCAACTGATATCAAAGCAGCTTGAACGTGCCCAACAGTATTGACAACGAGCAATTATTTTATTATTGGCTGTTAAAAACCGTTGAGGCTTTTGGTCCCATATCCAGGATATCCTGTCTATACTAATGCATGAATAGAACTTGGTCTTCTAGATTAGTTTTGATGTAAAAATATTAAGTTTGCACCCATTTCCTTTCAAATACAACACGGTACCCTCCTTCCTATCTCCCTCAAATCACCATGTGTCATAAGGAACAACAAGGCAACGAAGTATATTGGCCATCTCCGTTTGTAGTCAAAAGAAAAGGAAAAGAAATATGTCAAATCTGCGCATGATATCAGCTGATGACACATAAATTCAATTTTTTTGTAAAATAAATGAAAAGATGGTACATTCTTTGGGGGTAAATTGGATAGGTGCCCCTTTTCTCACATTTGGAAACACAACAGAGAAACAAATAGAGGTATAGAATTTACAAAGAGCAAGAGGCAGATAGTTGTCAAGATAACATCTCGCACTCTATCTTGGGTCAGCTAGCCGAGATTTTGGCACTCTGCTGACTAGTTAAACCCGGGATTCATGTTCTGAATCACGGGCTATTCGAAGCACTCTTTGCTTCTTCAGCTCTTCTCGACACGGAGAGAAAAAATCATGCATCAGAGCTTCGTCGGAGCTCATTCTTAGCCTGGGATTCACTGTCAAGCATCTATCCACCAGATCGAACAGCGTGTCTGGTACAGCATCGAGAAATTCTGGTTTCTTCGAGTTCTTCTCACACCAGTCTCTTAGTTTCACAGATTGCAAAGAGTGAACATCAAATAACTCCTGCGAGGGTGGTTTCGCAGGTAAGTCTTCTGTATACAAATTTTGAGAGGAAAAAGAAAAAGGCCAGTTCAATACTTACTGCCGGGAATGATGTCTCTCGATCGTGGATTTTGGCAACTTCCCAAAGACCTTCACTGCCCCTTAGCTTAGCAATTTCTTTTATATTTCTGGCAATTACAAAAACAATAACCAATAAAAATGGTAATACTTAATTTTATGTATTTCAATATTGAAAGGCTTACTGTTCAGGGTCACCGCCAAACGGTGTCCTTCCTATGATCATATACAATATGGTAACACCGGCAGACCAAATATCGATCTTGCAGCCTTGATGAGGGGATCTAAATAAAACCTACATAAGGTAATGTACACTCTGTTGGTGAAATACTATAGTTTTCTAGCAATGTTTGCAAGGATATTGTGTTTTAAGATTGGCAAGCAAATACAATCAAAACAACAATAAAGAAATATTAGTTTGAAAGATCCAACCCACTCAGGAGATCTTGGAAAAGTAAGATTTAAAATTAAACTCGCACGCACGCTCACGCGTATTAAAGAGGTAAAGAGGTTTTGAATACAAAGGAAATCCAACACACTCAACTGAAACGCCACAACCAAAAAACAAAATTGCATGCTCTAATAAAAAGCAACTGTCAACTTGAAAATGCACCTCAGGAGCTCGAAAACCTTTTGGTGCCCACACATGCTCCATCCATCTTTTGTTTCCCATTTCCTGCAGAATATGATTAAGCTGCCTGAGAATTAGAAAGGAATATAGCAATAATTAGTGCTGCGAGTAGTTCACGTCATGGAACCTTTGTTTTGTTGTCCAGAACCAGAAACAGGACACCCATTCAGGTGCAGAGGCATAGGGGTCAAAAATGCCAACTTATCCATTTTTCCTAGAGGTGCAGGTACTCTTTTCCGCTGCGATACAGGTGGCTGAGATTTCTGGCCGGGACTTCGCATAACCTCCTGTACGAGGTTAAGAAGCTCTTTCCGACCACGACAAGGGAGTGGTTCCCTCATTCTATCAGCAGAGGGGTTCTCGTGCTGGTTGCATCCTTAACGGAAGTCAAACCAGAACATCAGCTACTGTCTGTTTCTTACTTTTCGGCGTGCCACTAAAATCAGGGAAGATGTCGGGACGCCCTTATTTGCTCCTTCTTAAGGTTCTTGGGTAAAGTTGGCTTCCTCATTTCCACGTTTCTTCCATTTCCAACAACTTCTGGATATCTAGTGTCCACAGATTTTCTGCCGTTCGTAGGAAGTGCGACTTTCTTGCCAGAAAAAGATTGGTCAAAACTTCCTTTTGTATCAGGATCATATCTGTCTATAGCCAAAAAAAACAGATTGAGCATTTTAATGCAAGTCCTTGGAAAGAAGATATTCATGAAAAAGATAGAACACTTGAACGCAACTACATTGCCCGATTTTCATCTGTATTATATTACAGTTTTATTCGGCCAGTGTTTTAATTCGGCCAGTGTAGCTTTTGTAAGTATCTAATTGCATTAATTTATATTCAATTAGATAATATATGGTGCAGACCAAAATTCACAGCCAAGTGTTTCAATCCTAGTGAGTTGTATGTGTATCAAGGTTAAGGGATGATGATTCATTTAACTTTGTGAGGCTATATAACTCCTCACCCTTTTTCCTTCCATTAAGAAAAGAAGAGAAAATCCAAGATCCATATGTGTGCTAGGGCATCCCCTTTCTCTTCTGTTGAGAAAGGCTTATCACGTAAATCATTGCAATCAAAATTGTATAAGTTTCTGTTGATATACCTTGAATCCTAACATCTGATCCAGGTTGAAGAACTGCATATGCATCCCCCTGTCGTACCATACGCCAACAGGACGGGGGTCTCGCTGCCCGGTCAGCGAGCCGGGGGGGGAGGGGGTCTAGGGGAAAGTAGGTGCGCCCCCCCCCCCCCGGTGGGGGTGTGGGGGCAGCGCCCCCGGCGAAAATTTTATGGAGCGGTTCTATTTGTATTCGGGTATTTGGATCCTTTTATTTTAGGGATCCGTCTGTATGGGAGTGCTATATAAACTCCTCAGGGTTAGGGTTTTACCTGTATCCTCTGTATTCATTTTTTTCTCCACATAGTGAAACCGATCGCCGCCGCCCAAGGAAGTAGCCCAGTTACGGGTGAACCTTGTAAATCCGTGTGTTTGCGTTCTTGCTTGTTTGATCGTGTTTGTGCGCGCTTGCTTTAGTGATTCGCAACAAACTGGTATCAGGAGCTTCGGGTTCCGTCAGGATCATCCAGCAAGATGTCGTCACATAATATGAAGATCAAGAAGTTCACAGGTAAGAACGGATTCAGTCTATGGCAGATCAAGATGCGCGCCCTTCTGAAGCAGCAGGGCATCTGGGCGTCGTTGGACCAGGAGCGTGCGAAGGCACTAGAACCCTCCGAGTTGACGGTGCAGGAAGAGAAGGCGCACTCGACGATTATGTTGTGTCTGGCGGACAAGATTATCGCGGAGGTTGCTGATGAGACTTCTGCGGCCGGTCTGTGGTTGAGACTCGAAAGTCTATACATGACGAAGTCTCTGACCGACAAGTTGCTTTTGAAGCAACGTTTGTTCTCTCTCCGCATGCAGGAAGGTACATCTCTTAAAGAACATCTAGATCGCTTAAATACATTATTGATGGATTTAAGAAACGTAGATGTTAAGATTGAAGATGAGGATGCTGCTTTGATTTTGTTAGTTTCTCTTCCATTATCATTTGAGAATTTTGTTCGATCATTCATTATGGGAAGAGAATCGATAACCCTAGAGGAAGTTTGCGCGAGTCTGCATACGCGTGAACTTCGACATATGACTACCGAGAAGCAGAACTCTAATGTTGCAGGTTTGGTTATGACGCATGAGAAGATTCATGCCAATTCTGGCTACGCAAAGAAGGGAAAGCAGAAGTCCAAATCAAAGAATTACAATGCTAGGGACATTTGCAATTACTGCAAGAAACCTGGACATTGGAATAAGGACTGCCCGAAGAAGAAATGGAAAGCCACAGTTGTTGTCGTGGCTCATAAAGGCGCAGATTCTGAAGATGACCTGGTTCTTACCATCACAGATCAGACGACCACAGACAACACAAGAATTCTTGATTTAGGTTGTTCTTACCATATGACTCCCAATGAAGATTGGTTCTACAACTATGAGAAGATAGATGGCGGGAACGTTGTCGTGGGGAATGATGCAGCATGCAAAATAGTAGGGATCGGCTCTGTAAAGATCAAGATGCATGATGGAGTCGTGAGGACGGTCACAGAAGTACGCCATGTCCCTAGTCTGAGGAAGAACCTAATATCCCTTGGAGTCTTGGACTCTAAAGGATATAGGTACAGTGCTGAACGTGGAGTCATGCAGGTTGCCAAAGGCGGGGTGGTTGTCATCAAGGGCAACAAGCAGAAGACCCTATACATCATGCAAGGGTCTCCAAACAGGTTCTGTTGCAGTGGTGTCCCAAGCCGTAAGATCAGAGTCCGAATTGTGGCATATGCGGCTGGGACACATGAGTCATATGGGGATGAATATCCTCAATCAGAAGGGTCTCATCGGGGATCTCAAGGGATCTAAGCTGGAGTTCTGTGAGCATTGCGTGTTCGGAAAACAACACAGAAAGCAATTCAGTAAAGCTATCCACAGGACGAAGGAGACACTTGACTACATCCATGTTGATTGTTGGGGCCCTTCACGGGTTCCATCTTTGGGAGGTGCCAGGTATTTTCTATCTATTATTGATGATTATTCAGGATGATGTGGGTGTATATTATGAAGCACAAGAGCGAAGCATTCCAGACCTTCAGGCAATGGAAGATCTTGGTGGAAAATCAGACTTCTAAGAAGGTGAAGCATGGAAGGACATATCGATATCGAATCGATACCATGTCGATACCGATATATCGCCGATATATCGCCGATATATCGACGCCATATCGCCGACAGCGGGATTCAGTTCGCCTTTTTTGCATGTCGATACCCGATATCGGACATATCGGCGATATATCGGTGACCTGTCGATACCGATATCGCCGATATATCGCCGATATATCGGGATACGGCCTTCCATGAGGTGAAGTGTCTTCGCACAGATAACGGACTGGAGTTCTGTTCATCGGAGTTCAATGAGTTCTGCAAGGAGGAGGGTGTTGCGAGACATCTTACCGTTAGAGATACGCCACAACAAAACGGAGTTGCTGAACAAATGAACAGGACACTTTTGGAGAGAGCAAGGTGCATGCTCTCTAATACTGGACTTGGTAGAGCATTCTGGGCTGAAGTTGTGAATACAGCCTGTTACTTGGTGAATCGGAGTCCCGCGTCTGCCATTTATTGCAAAACACCCATGGAGGTATGGTCTGGTAATCATGCTGATTATTCTATTTTACGAGTCTTTGCTTGTGCTGCCTATTATCATGTTAGTGAAGGAAAGTTAGAATCAAGGGCAAAGAAAGGGGTGTTTACAGGATATGGTGCAGGAGTGAAGGGGTATAGAATCTGGTCCCCTTCTGAGCATAGAATTATTGTTAGCATGGATGTTACTTTCGATGAGAATTACGTGCTTCACTCGAGTAGTGAGTCTGTTGATGCAGGGACAGGTGATGATGTGCCCGAACAGGTGGAGTTCGAACTGACATCAAGTAGTGATCACGCAGTTGGTCACACCACTCCTGATCAGGCTGTTGTTGAACAGCCTGAAGCTGAGCAACCAGAAGAGAGGCAACCTATTATTTCTACTGATCGGCCCCGTAGAGAGATACATCCACCGCGGAGATACAGAGTCGAAGACATGGTTGCATTTGCACTGCAGGTTGCGGAGGAGGCAGAGTCACCAGAACCCTCTACTTGCAGGGAGGCAATATCTGGGGCAGAATCTGAGCAGTGGATTGCTGCTATGGGTGAGGAGATGGAGTCTCTTCATAAAAATCAAACATGGGAACTTGTCAAATTGCCAAAGGGGAGGAAGATCGTTGGATGCAAATGGGTCTTCAAGAAAAAGACAGGAATTTCAGACAGTGAAGGCATCAGATACAAAGCACGCCTAGTTGCGAAGGGTTACAGTCAGAAGGAAGGTGTGGATTACAACGAGATATTTTCTCCTGTTGTAAGACATACATTCATCAGGGTGCTACTAGCTCTTGTAGCACATCAAGACTTGGAGCTGGAGCAGTTAGATGTGACGACAGCCTTCTTACATGGTGAACTCGAAGAAGACATTCTTATGAGCCAACCAGAGGGATTCCTATCTCAGGGCAAGGAAGATCATTTATGTAGATTGAAGAAGTCTCTGTATGGGCTTAAGCAGTCTCTTATGCAGTGGTACAAGAAGTTTGATAGTTTCATGACTGATCATGGGTTCAACAGGAGCTCATACGACTATTGTGTTTACCACAATAAGGTGGAGGATGGATCCTTCATCTATCTGTTACTGTGCGTCGATGATATGCTGATTGCTGCCAAACAGAGGAGTACCATAGATGATCTGAAGAAGCTCCTTAGTTCAGAATTTGACATGAAGGATCTTGGTGCAGCGAAGAAGATTTTAGGGATGGAGATCATTAGAGATCGTGCAGAAGGGAAACTTTTCTTATCTCAGAAGAACTACATTGAGAAAGTTCTACTGAGATTTGGGATGTCTACAGCCAAGCCTCTAAGTACTCCATCCGCTTCAAATATTCATCTCTCAGTTTCTTTTGCACCACAGTCAGATGCTGATAAGGAACACATGTCACGTGTTCCCTATGCCAGCGCAGTTGGGAGTCTTATGTATGCCATGGTATGCACAAGACCTGACATCTCTCATGCTGTGAGTGTTGTTTGTAGATTTAGGGGTAACCCAGGAAAGGAGCATTGGCAGGCAGTCAAGCGGATTTTCCGCTATCTGAAAGGAACAACAGACATTAGCCTCATTTATAGAAGTGATTCGGAGTGCTTGGTTGCTGGATATTCAGATTCAGACTATGCATCAGATATTGATGGGAGGAGATCGATGACAGGCTACGTCTTCACTTTAGGGAATTCGGTCATCAGTTGGAAGGCTACCTTACAGCCATCGGTTACTTTGTCTACTACAGAGGCAGAGTACATGGCACTGACAGAGGCTGCAAATGAAGGCATTTGGCTGAAGGGCTTACTTGGAGACCTCGGTCTGCAACAAAATCAGGCTATAGTATATTGTGACAGTCTTAGTGCAATATGCTTAGCCAAGGATCATGTTCATCATGAGAGAACCAAGCACATAGATGTCAGATATCACTTCATTCATTCTGAGAAGAGGATCAAGGTGAAGAAGGTTGGTACAGCAGATAATCCAGTCGATATGTTCACGAAGGCGGTTCCTGGGAGTAAGTTCAAACATTGTTTGGACTTGCTCAATGTCGACAGTTGGGAGTAGCCCCAGGGAGGGGCTGGCGGCGGCACGGCGAAGCTTCTCAGAGGATTCAATTCAAGGTGGAAATTGTTGATATGCCTTGAATCCTAACCATCTGACCCAGGTTGAAGAACTGCATATGCATCCCCCTGCCGTACCATACGCCAACAAGACGGGGGTCTCGCTGCCTGGTCAGCGAGCCTGGGGGGGGGGGTTAGGGGGGAGCAGGTGCACCCGCCCCCCTGTGGGGGTGTGGGGGCAGCGCCCCCGGCGAAAATTTTATGGAGCGGTTCTATTTGTATTCGGGTATTTGGATCCTTCTATTTTTAGGGATCCGTCTGTATGAGAGTGCTATATAAACTCCTCAGGGTTAGGGTTTTACTCGTATCCTCTATATTCATTCTTTTCTCCACATAGTGAAACCGATCGCTGCCGCCCAAGGAAGTAGCTCAGTTACAGGTGAACCTTGTAAATCCGTGTGTTTGCGTTCTTACTTGTTTGATCGTGTTTGTGCGTGCTTGCTTCCGCGATTCGCAACAGTTTCTACAAGGTATCAAAGTCTCAATTCGATGCAGAATCAAGTTCTTTGATCATGTGCTTTTGTGCTACTTCGGTAGGCTTTCATGTGTCCCCACCTGAAGCGGTTCTAATCGGCATCACATTCAGCTTCGGAATCGAAGCAGTACAGTTTTTTCAGTGTTGATAATCGGATTAATTTCCAACAGTACAGATTTCCAATGGCAGTGGTATTCAACCATGGTATTTCGGATTCGTGCCAAAAGTGCTTCATCAGGCTCCACAATTTTTTGGTGGTTATTTGTTCCTTGTTTTATTGATGCAGTTTTTCAGCAGATTTTTGGTAGACTACAAAAATAACAGTGCGTCCAAATCATGCTTTGTTAAACCAATGCAGTCCTCACAGATTACGTGAAAAGAAAACACATTTGACTACCATCTATTTACCAAGGCCTTAAATGTCGGTTTCGGTCACCATTTCGGTACCGACCAAAACAGAATTTCGATGGAATTTTAGTGGAATTTCGACCGAAATTTCGATCATTTCGGACATTTTTGTACTAGGACCCCCATATTTCGGTCATTTCGGTCGAATTTCGATTTCGACTGGATATCAATATTCGACAGAAATTCGACCGAATTTCGTTGAAATTTGAGGTCATGCTATTTACAAGGTTGTTCGATAGTTAATATTCAACTGATTGAGTCTCTAAGGATCAGGTGATTTTTAGTCTATTTGTACATTTTTAACAGTTTAAATATAAAAAATTATTATTTATACATAGATTCTTATGTATTTGTATAAATTTGGATGTTCTCAATATTGCCGTAACAAAATAAAAGTAACATTTGAATTTTAACCAAAAAGTAAGCATCTTATAAAAAAAGAAAAAATATAAAGGGTATTTATCAGTTGTGCCCCTTTGAGATGTTTGCAACATCAATTATACCCATCCCTTTTTTGGAATATCAGTTGTGCCCCTAACTTCTTGCCGTTCTATCACTTGTGCCCTCGGGTTAGTTGTCGTCCATCCACAAAGTCAACGGTCAAGCCAACCACAGTCCGAGTAACTTCAGGGACACAAAGGGAATTAAATCAAAAAATAGGTTAAAAGGTCATGCTCCACCTCAGCCACTCTGCCCCTTGCTCCTCCGCCCTGTGCCATCACCGCCCCGTGCTCCTCCTCTGCCCCGCTTTGTGCTCCTCCTCCCACTCCCCAGCCCCAGCCTCCACCTCCCCCTTCCCAGCCACCTCTGCCCCCGTTCCTCATCCGCCCTAGCCTCCTCCCCATCCTCTCCTATGCCCTAACCTCCGGACCCAACCCCCACCCCAAATCCATCTCGTCGTTGATGCCTCCGGTGCCAACGCCTCTACGACCCAATCTCAACTCCCCTTCAGCATGCCTAGGAGAGAGGGGTCTTCCCGCGCTGGTGTTGCCTCACCAAAGGATTGACGAGGAGTGGAGCGACCATAGCAGTGTAATCGTTTACAGATTGAACGAGGGGCGTAGGCTGAACAACTAGAGGGGGAACTGGAAGAGGAGGTGGAGTTGTTGCACCGAGTATGGGGAGGACGTGTCACCTTGCCATCACAGGTGGCATGTCTTGTACGATGATGGGTACTCAATGCTCTAGGTGAAAGTGCAGAATCTCGAACAGTAGCAGGTGACGGTCTTCCCGTCGACTCACTTGAAGACAAATTGATGACGCAAAGCCTTAGAATAGGTTTCAAACTTAGGAATCGAATGGGGAAGTAAAGGTGAAAATAGTAGGATACAGATACGAATATAGGCATAACCATGTCCTTATCCAATTTATAATACGAATATGAATGTGGATATGAATATAGACGGGTATCAAAAATGTGTTGTCCTATCCTTAAAAACGAATGTGAATGCCAAACAAATACAAATTATATACGAATAATGGAATAATTATTTAACAATATTAACCAGTGTTGCAATAGTCGGTCGACTATCCCGAGTAGTCGGTCCGACTATGCGGTGCAGTACCCGACTGAACACAGCTCCAGTCGGGCAATAGTCGGTCCGACCGAATAGTCGGCCGACTATTCGACCGACTAGCCCGACTATGAGGCCGACTGGAGTTTGATTCTTCATATTTTTATTTTTTATATTTTCAATTTTCAATTTTTATGGGTTACATTTTACCACGGTATCGTCACAAATGTCCAATTCTATATGTCTACTATATTGATTGGTAGTTTTATCTTGGATTCATGTTAAATAATGACCATATATGTATAAAAAATATAAGAATATATGTATTATAAATAATTTTTATATTAAAAAATACAAAACCGAATAATTCCAAATAGTCGCCCGAATACTGATTATTCTCTATTCAGTGACCCCTCCGACTGAATACCGATATGCCATCTTCTGCAACACTGATATTAACTAAAATATACATGTTTAGGATGGTTTAAACATAAAAAAGCTATACCAGATATATTCACTTCGTAACAATTATATCAACGATGAATGCAATCATAAAATGTTGTTACATGTTATAAATAAATCCGCTACTAGATTTACGTACAAAAATGGATATACAAATATGAACGCAAATATTAGCGAATGTGAAAGTGATATTCATATATGCGTCCATTTTAAACGAATACAAATATAAATGTCAAAATATGTATAAAACGAATACAATAGCAAATCAGATACAAATATTCATATTTGTTTTCATCCATAGGAAGAAGCATATTCTCCAAGTAGTAGCCCGTTGATCTAATCTTGATTGTGATTTAGGGCAAAAACAGAAGGTTGTGATCGCATGATGAAGCGGAAAATAGATTAGGAGATGGTTCTATTTGGATTCTAGATATGAGTTTCAGATTGGGAATTAGGTTTCTAACGAGAGGAATCGACAAAGGAGGAGGTTGAAGGCCGCATGCGGTGGAGAGTGGGTCGAAGGAGGATGGGTAGGGGGAGTGTTTGGACAAGTATGCCCCTCTTAACCTTGCCATGGTTTGAAAAAATCACGGTTAAGTTCAACTTATGGCAGCTAAAGTAAGAGAGGGGCACAAGTGACAGAACGACAAGAAGTCAGGAGCATAACTGATATTCTAAAAAAGGGAGGGGCATAACTGATATTGCAATTTGCAATATCTCAAAGGGGTACAAGTGATAAAAACTCAAATATAAAATGTAAAAATAGATCGATCGGTCAACAAAGGGGATCAACTATTGCATGACTAGGCATATTCCAATTGCACACTTATCCCCCCATTCATCTAGTTACGCCGATTAGATGACACGGTCATCTGACTATTACAAGTGTGGCTATGTCATGTGCATAGACAAAAAATGGATGCTTACTTGGCACAAAAATTTTTGTCAAACTTCTCCCAACATGAGAAGTATGATTAGTGTTATAATGCAAGCATGACTAAATGATAACCATATCTACCATCACAAGAAAAGAAATTGATTCAACGATTATTAGAGCTAATACCAATCCAAAAGAAGAATTGCCAATGGCATTAATAGGGCTAATGGGAGGTTGTCTAAATCAAGAATGAAACATCATTTGATCATTAATGGACCAAGCTAGCATAGACTATGAACATCAATAAAGCAATGAGGGTGTTACTTGGCTCGTTTTTGTATTTTGCTTGCCAAGACAGAAGGGTAAGTTCTTCAAGCAAATCTCAAGGGGTACAAGTGATAAAAACTCAAATATAAAATGTAAAATAGATCGATCGGTCAACAAAGGGGATCAACTGTTGCTTGATTAGGCATATTCCAATTGCACACTTATCCCCACCATTCATCTAGTTACGCCGATTAGATGACACGGTCATCTGACTATTACAAGTGTGGCTATGTCATGTGCATATACAAAAAATGGATGCTTACTTGGCGCAAAAAATTTTGTCAAACTTCTCCCAACATCAGAAGTATGATTAGTGTTATAATGCAAGCATGACTAATTGAAATGATAACCATATCTACCATCACAAGAAGAGAAATTCATTCAACGATTATTAGAGCTGATACCAAATCCAAAAGAAGAATTGCCAATGGCATTAATAGGGTTAATGGGAGGTTGTCTAAATCAAGAATGAAACATCATTTGATCATTAATGGACCAAGCTAGCATAGACTATGAACATCAATAAAGCAATGAGGGTGTTACTTGGCTCGTTTTTGTATTTTGCTTGCCAAGACAGAAGGGTAGGTTCTTCAAGCAAATCTAGCGTTGAACTTTCCATACACATCCAACATACTCTTTCTTATCATAAAACAAATTGACAACAATCCTTTGTTCAGTGTTATTCAGTCGATTCATGATAGCGCAAACGACAAGCTCCCATTTTTCATAACTGCCACGATAGACTTTAGAACGTATAACATCTTCTAACCTCCCATGATTGTCCATATTGTATGAGACTATAGGGTATAATTTTGACCATAGTTCAATTTGATGGCAATTCCCTCAATTGTTTGTGAGGCAAAGGAAACCACGAGCTTGATCTTGATTGTAGTAGACACGACATTTTATGTGTTGGATGAAGTCAACATGGCAAGAAAGCAATAACAGATGGCTCATGTTAACTCAGGCCGTGGTAGAAGGAAATATATAACAATTCACATCAACTAAAGTTGTGGTAGGACACCATAACTAATGCAGAACACCCCTAGGACAATAGTTCGTGCTTATAGGGTTGGAAATTATAATAAAAGGAGACTTGTTGTCCACGAAAGGCTAAAACTCGCCCGAGTGCCAAAGCAAGGTATTAAATATTGATTTCGATCAGCATATCAATGATTTGCCAAATGAAATTTCAGCCAAAATTCAGAGAAACTTTGGTCACCAATGCTTCCATTGGCAACCTTACAGTAGAATTTTCAGACATTTCGATCTAATTTCGTTCACATGTCAAAACCAAATTCGACCAAATTTCAGCAAAATTCGATACCATGTTTCTAAAGACAAAATAGCATAGGATACTACAAGGAACACTAAAACAAGGACACTCTACAACATGAGCAGTGTCTACTATGCAACAAGTGGCATAGCTGTGGTGGCTACTAATCCTGACATGGACCATGTGAGGGACAAGTTGCATTAGTCATGAGTCCCAACGACAAAAAAGAGACCATGTAATGATGGATCGATGAAAATGACAAAAGAAAAGAGCAAGTCAAGAAAAAAACGTTTATATAGAGGGTTAAAAAGAATTACAAGCATGTCCAAAAGAATGTGTGTGGTGCACAAAGCAATATCAAGTCACGAGAATTCAACAACCATTACAAGCAAATTAAAGATCAAAAATCATATGACGAGCTTACTGTTGAAGCGATGCTTATGATGCAAGTCCTGTACAAAGAAAAATATGTAAGTTACTCCATGTACAGAACTGGGTGTTATCCAAACCAAATTACAAGTGACAGTATACAAAACTCACCAATGCTAAGTTGAAATCTATAAGGTATCCCTTATTAACTTTTCTAGAAAATAGGAAGTTTCCAGGTTTGATGTCTCTGTGTACTATCCCCTATAAATAACAAAGATGTGGCACTCAGGGGATCAAAATGGCATTTCACCAGAAAATTTTTTAAAAAAAGTCAGGTAGAAGCCACCACCTGTTTGTGCAAACTTGAAAGAGCTTTAAACAAGCAGTAGCCATACCATTGGAGTTCTGAAATATTTATTTCCCGTTTCAACACCTGCTATCAATACAAAGGTCAGCAAAATACCAATGGAGTATTCTTTTAAAAGCAGATGCCTACTCTACTTGTTTGGAAACAAAATGTATCCCATATTTCAGGGAACCGTATTTATCTTTTTCAGCATCTACATGATATATATCCTAAAATGCTAGGACATTTTAGTGCATTTAAAAGACCGCTTCTTAAATGGCATAGGTTGTTGTGCACAATAGGTAGTTAGAAAGAAAATCTTGAATCGTCCGTATAGATATTGATCTCCATTCTGGTCTACAGAAAATCCAACTGGGAATTTGCAGGCTGGAAGCTTTCAATATTGGAATATAACTCGTCATTCTTTTGATTCATATGCATATTTGTACCTTTAATACCTTAAAGGGTTTATAGTCATGAATGCTCCCGTGTCGTGTTCCTCCATATATAATGATTATTTACAGTTCGTAAAATTTTATTTCCTGATGCAAATTGTTGTATATTTAAAATAGTGCTGTAATTCATCAATTATGCATGCTAATATCATTCACAAACTTTGTGCACTGATATATGCAGCCAATATTTTTTAAGAGATAAAAGCATCTACTTTAGTTGAAGCCATTAAAATCGTTTACCACAACCTTTGTGCGCACAAATACTATGAAGGGGTTAACCACAAAATGGATACATGAAATCCTGGAATCCAAGTTATACAATACCATGATAATATTCCACCATACCGATAAGCACCCCCATTTACCTTTAAAAATTAACATCCAATTCTGATAATATTTCCAGAAGAAGTTAAAAGGCATACCTCAGGTCTGTCATGTTCAACATGCTCTAAGACAAAGCATTCAGATTTCCCACTTTTAAAAGAACCTTCAAGCCTGATAATAAAGCTCCTTCCTCTGCACCAAACCAATAACGTAAAAACATTGAAGTATAAACAAACTAATAAAAAGGGAAATTTTGAAAGCACGATCTTAGATAGCATGGATGTGAATCCTCTGCTGTGTGGGTAACCACGGCAGAAGATGATGTGTGGCATAGATCGCTGCCACGTGTATGGTTTGCCTTGAATGGTTGAGATGAAAGATCCTATTTGACTTAGTTCTTACCCAAATCTCTCCAGCATCTTTAGCTCATTATTGACATGGAATGAATGTGCATTGGAATGAGGATCTGCATTCAAGGGGAAAAAACAATCAACATATTTTATCATGATACTTTCTGGTATGGCTTAAAAAAAGATGCCTAGTAATAAAAGAAGACAATCCATTCTCAGGTAGCCCTTTCCACTATTAGAGAAAAATTGGCTCTAATGTCATTTTAATGTCCCGGACCTATGCCCCATGTCCGTTATCGAGGAAAACCAACACTGACAGCTAGTTTGATCCCAATTGAACACATTGACAACCACCAAAAATACTTGCCCAAGTGGTCAAGTAATAGTCCCCACCACTTATAACCCACACCCACGCTTACAAGGTTTAGATGTAGCACTATGTTTAGGGATTGGGGTGCTACAACCTCTCCCATTTATATTTGCAGCATCCTCATTGCGACATGACATATCACTTATTCCCCGTGATAGTACCGGTTGCACTCTTCGGGTTATCTTTTTCCTCCTATCTCTTTGTAGAGTGGAGCCACCTCATGAACATCACTTTCCACTATTAAAGGGAAATCGACTCTGATACCATTTGTAACATTACAGGCTTAGATCTCCGAATCGTTAACAAGGAAAACTGACTCTGATAACTTGTTAAGTTCAGGCTCAATTGAACATGTTTGCAACCACCCAAAATGTATAAGCCCGTGTTGCCAAGTAGTAATCACCACCACTTATTGTTCGAGTATTTGGTTGTGCGCCATATAAGTTGTAGGAGGGTAAATGGATCCTGGAGAGATCCATTTACCCCATCCAGAGTTTAGTACCACATCTACCACCTATGGGATGTGGAGACTCCGTGGATGCTATATATAGAGCCCCACACCCCTGTAGTCCATTGAGAAAGAGCAATAAAGCATACACCCCTTTGAGGGCTTCTCCCGTGGTTTCATCGCGCTCCTCGCGGAGTAGGGTTCTACATTAAATCTTCTTGTTCTTCATTGTTTTATTTCTTTATTATATGATTCTGCTTTCGCTTCTTATTTTCTAACATAGTATCAGAGCGGGTTCGATTCTCGAGGATTTCATGATTTGTCATTTTTATTCGAGATTCGATTGTGTAAGTGTTTGAAGATTATTTTCCATGTTTGAGATTTATTCAAGATCTATAGGGTTTTCTGTAGTCCTAGATCTACAGTTCGTGCACAGAAGTTTGTGTTCGTTCAAGTTCAGGAAGATCTTCCCTCATGGGTTGCGCGAGCTCTCGCAATCAATAGCTCCACTCATGCATCTGCGATGGCGCAGATCTCTCTCTTGATCGCCATCTCTCTCGATGACGCGGATCCTACATCAGCGGCGACCGTTCCCTCATTTATGGCGTCGCAAGCCCTCCGTGTGGCCCAGCAAGACCATTCTCTCCTTTTCGCACGTGTCATCTAGGAGATACAAAGCAGGCGAGCCTCCTTCAAAGCAACTCCTGCGAAGGTTCTGCCCCTGCCTCCTAGCGACGCAGTAGGCGTCGTATATCTCCTCCAGGTGGCGCTCTTGTCATCCAGGTCCTCTTTGGCGGCGGCGCAATCCCACCCCCACAGCACCAGCAGGCAGCGCAGATGCTCCACGCGCGTCATCCCAAGTCTTCAGGCGGTGTCGCTCGCTTCATCGCGCGATGTGGCAAACTCCAGGCAGAGCCTTTCTCGCGCAGAAGACGCGCCTTCTGGCAGCAGACGACGTTGTACTTCTTCTTGTCTCATCCCAAGCGGCGGCGTGGTTAAGGGGGTTCCCATCGTGGGAACCCTAGGAGCCAATACTTGGAATCCCCAGCATAGATGTCAAGGCGCACGCCTAGGCACGCCTAGGCGGCCGCCTAGGCGTCTAGGCGCCCCAGGTCTTGCGCCTAGAAAGAGCGCCTTAGTTTTATTGAAAATGACGCGCCTTGGGTGTATGCCTTGGGTCGCCTGGGCGCCAAGGCGCACCTGGGCGACTATTTTTTTTATGTGTTCTACACATATATCGCATTTTGAAAATGCGATATACATAACGCATTTACAAAATGTAATATACATGTCGCATTTTTGAAATGCGATATACATATAAAAAAAATTAAAAAAATGATGTCGCATTTGAGATATGCGACATCCATTTGCTTTAAATAACTATATGTCGCATGTCTCAGATGCGATACGTATGACACACTTTGGAAAATGCCTAGGCGCGCCTAGGCACCCAGGTTTAACGCCTTGTCTCCTTGCTGCCTTAATAACCATGATCCCCTGTAGGGGTGGCAGCTTTTATTTACAGAGAGAGGGTTCCCGAGTGGGATTGGGAACCCTAAAGGCTGCACATTATTAAAAAAATGGAAAGGGGCAGCCGTGGTTTTTAAAAAAAATGTTATGGGTTGAGTTGTATTGAATGCCCAAATGGGCATTAAAGAAACTGTGGAGGGGGGGCATATGTGTTCAGCCAAAAGAAAAAATATATGGTTGAGTTATTTGGGCCCATTGTTTGGCCAAGAGTTATTTGTTAAAAAAAATTGCGTACCAAAAAAAAGAGAGAGTGCACGGAAAAAAGGAAGACAAAAAAATTGATTCAAAAAATGATGGTGGAAAGCCGAAAAAAATTGGCAAACGACTTATAAAAAAAGAGGAATAGCTGTGTAAAAAAATGAAACGGCTTTAAAAAAATTTTCAAAAAATGATGAATGATTTGTAAAGCCAACAAATTTGTGAACGGCTTATTGATATTTTGTTTTCTCCCCTTCAATCTTGTCTTCTCCCAACTTGGTCGGTGTCTCCATTCCGACCAGTATGGGAGAAAGGGGGAGTATGTGTAGAATCACAGGTCTTGTTCCAGATTCAGAGGTCGCATTCAGATATTCTCTAGAGTAGCCGATTTTCAGACTCTACAAATATTTTGTCAGACTTGACGTCAGATTCCGAGTCAGTTTCATACACGCATAAGTATGCAGTTTTTTTTCAGATGAGCACATGTTTACCATCTTTTGTAGTGGTCCCCATCTTTTCTTTTTGTTAGATAGAGTTTTCATGTGAACCATAAGAACTCCAGAGTAGAGGATCATTCCCTATACCATGTTGGCAAGGGTTCTCATGTGGTATCATAGGTACTCCAAAATAGTGCACCATTCTATGTGCCAGATGGGAGAGACCCAGTTCTCCGACGAGGAGACTTCTTTCAGACTCCATTCTCCAGCGATCGTGGACTCCGATGAGGATTGCACTTCCACGGCCTTTTCAGTTTCGACCCTTTCAGAGATGGAGCAGTTGTCCACATGTTGTGGCGGATCAGAGTACTCCGACGAGGAGACTCATTTCCAGTTGTAGTGACTCTGACAGGTGCAGTTCAGAGCACATGCTCTACGATGAGGAGATTCAGCAGACTCGCACTCCAGTTCGTTCATCCTCCTCACATGCACGGCATGAGAAACAACATCCTCGACAACAGTCGACAATTATGCACGTTGAGTTGATATTGTTCGTAGTGTCCTGTAGCGTGAGTTGAGTTTCTTTCTGTTTATCCAAGCTGTGCACTGCATGCTCCAGCTTGAGGGGGAAGTGTTGGAGTATTTGGTTGTGCGCCATATGAGTTGTAGGAGGGTAAATGGATCCTGGAGAAGTCCATTTACCCCATCCAGACTTTAGTACCACATATACCACCTATGGGATGTGGAGACTCCGTGGGTATTATATATAGAGTCGCACACCCATGTAGTCCATTGAGAAAGAGCAATAAAGCATACGCTCCTTTGAGGGATTCTCCCGTGGTTTCATCCCGCTCCTCACGGAGTAAGGTTCCACATAAATCTTCTTGTTCTTCATTGTTTTATTTCTTTATTCTATGAGTCTGCTTCCGCTTCCTATTTTCTAACACTTATAACCCACATTTCATGAGTTTTAGATGTGGGACTATGTTTGGGAGTTGGTGTGTTAAAGTAGTATATAGGGAAGATAGGAAAGAACTAGAACCCAATCTCTTCTCCTATAATCAAGCATCCACGCATCCTCTACCTATGAATAGGGATTGATAAGTGAGGATGGAGAAGATGCATAGAAAAAGCAATAAAAGTCCATCAATCTTCTAAGGAAGAGAGAAAAAGCAAACCCCGGATCTGAAGGTATATAGTATTGTAACCAAGCTACACTATTGAACGTATCTCACAAAAGACCGCTTAATGTACTCTTTAGGAAGACATGCATACTGATGGATTTGAAATGGGATCAATATGAGGAAATAATGCAATGTCAGCGGAAACAAATTACACAACAGCATTTTTCCAGAAAAAAGGCTGGTCATTAGATAATCTATCTATGCAGCAGGATACCAGAAAAAATCATATCATGTACAAATTGTCTAACCTTGTGAACGTCACAAATTGTATAGCTTAGAACTACTTAAATATAACTAACTTGTATTCTTTGATGTCGTTTATCAACAAATAGTTTCTTTTAAATTAGCTGGATATTGCATTTATTTATCAGATTGCACTTGGTATTCTCCCTGTATATACAAAAATGTCTTTTACCGAATAGTTCACCAATGAAAACTAATTACTAATTCCAAACATGCGGCTATGTTATAGGTGTAACTATTAACATATGTTCATAAAAATCGCAACTTAAAAATGCAGGAGTCCATACATAAATTGACACACACAAAATTGAAGGCCATACATAAACAGGAATTCACTCAGTCTAGTATTATTTAAGATGGATATATATACATATCTTTTAAGAGATCAGTTGTGTTGCAGAAACTACACAGTAACCCCAAGAGAGATCTTGACATCTCAACATTGCTTGCTAGTCATGAATGTGTAAATAAAATGGTTGGCAAAGAAGAGGATGGATCCAAGATCATTAGAACTAGATGACGGATTCGTCAATCGAAGCAATCACGCTTCAAGGAGAAGGTTTTAGAAGACTTATCTTGTGATTGTAACGGAAGTGCAAATGATATGTGGGAAGCAGTAGCATCTTGTATCCAAAGGGTAGCCAAAGAGATGATAAGTAAGTCTAAGGCAGGAGATTCATGCCAAAAGAGGTTTGGTGGTGGAGTGAAGGGGTACAAGAGACGCTTAAAATTAAAAGAGCTTGATTTAAATATATGCAGATGGATAGAACAAAGAAAGTTGTCACAAATTACAAAATAGCAAAGAAGGAAGCAAAGAATGATGTAAGTGAAGCCAGGTCGAAAGTTTATTAAGTTTTGTACAAAAAAAACTTGACTCGGAGGACAACCAGAAGATATATTCAGATTAGCCAAAAGCAAGAGAAACAAAGATCAAAGTTCTTTCGCAAGTGAGATGCATCAAGGATGAGGAAGGACGTGTTTATTACTCAAAAAAATATAGAGACTACATGGAAACAATATTTCCATAAGTTTTTCATTTGAGAGAATAAAAAGATTATTTTAGGAGATTTTGTAGGCAGTGAATGTTACCTAAATCGTGCAAGCCATTGACAAATACAAAGTAATGAAGTAAAGGAGGCGTTAAAGGTTCTGAAACTAGGGAAACGGTAGGACTTGATGGCATTCCTATAGAAGTTTGGAGAACTCTAGGTGAACGGGGTTTGAATTGGCTCACAAATTTACTCAATGGTATCTAACAAAGCAAGAAAATGCTTGAAGAATGGAGGAGAAGAATTGCAGTGCCTCTTTTTAAGAATAAAAGAGACATTCATAATTTTTCGAATTATAGAGATATCAAACTGATGAGTCATACTATGAAATTTGAAAATGGGTGATCGAAAGAAGGTTAGACAAGCTTCCAAAGTAACTGAAAACCAATTCGAATTCATGACATGTCACTCAACTATTGAAGTTATCCACTTGTTGAGAAGAGAACAATGGATATTTATAGACTCCATATGATTTTTATTGATTTGTAGAAGGCTTATGATCCGGACCTAAGGGAGATTTTGTGGAGAGCTTTGCAGAAAAGACAAGTACATGTCATATACATTAATCTTATAAAAAAATATGTATAATGGAGATTCATCTAGTGTAAAGATCATGGGAAGACCAACTATTTTAACATCATCGTCGGTCTGCATCAAGGTTCAACTTTGAGTCCATTCCTTTTTAATCTAATTATAGACGAGTTGACTAGTCGCATTCAAGATGAGATATCTTGGTGGTGTATGTTATTCACCGATGATATTGTGTTGATTGATGAAACAAGAGATAGAATAAATGAGAAGTTAGAGGTTTGAAGACATGCCTTAGAGACTAACGGATTTCGTATAACTAGGGTTAAAATTAAATATGTACATATAGTGCACACATAATGGAAACAACAATGATAGGCTCGAGCTGAAGATTGGAGATGATAACATTCAAAAGAACGATTATTTTAGATACTCGAGATCTATTGTGCAACAAGATGGGGAAATTGATGGAGATGTCACTCATACAATAAATACAGGTTGGCTAAAGATGGAGAGGAGTCTCAATTTTTTTTTGTGATAAGAAAATCCATCTAAAAGTCGAAAGAAAGTATTACAAAGCAGCCATGAGCATTATTTTAAAAAGTACGCTTCGAGACGATGAGGTGTAAGCCTCGAGGCATTTTTTATATAACAAAATACCTCGATGCTTAAGCCTCGCCCAAAAGTGGTAAGGCATAAGCACCAAGGTGGTGTGAGGCGTATAATGCGGTGAGGCGGTCAAGGCAAGGCGGAGGCGTAAGCCTCAAGCATGATGTTTTTTTAATTTTGTGTTATGTGCTTCGCACATGACCCTATTTTATCGCAGGAGGAATTATATATTTTTATGTTAGTATTTCTGTTTCCATGTTAAATCTTGCATATTTCTATGTATAAATCCATACAAAGAGAAGACGTCATTTGAACAAACGAAGCTCGATGATCTTGTGCACATCATGTTCAATTTATCATCTTACATCCACCCACACAAGTTCTATTGTACATATTGTGTGCGGTTATATTTGAATTGCGATAGAATGTTATACAAATTGCAAATTTACAATTTAATGTTATATGGATGTTCTTAAAATAATTATCACATATAAAGAAGCACGATTGAAGAGAAATACGTTGATTAAAATAATTATTGTGTTTTGTTTTGAATGAAAGAAGTAATCACGCACAAACACGATTAACAGAACAAGAACGAAGACACATGGATTTACAAGGTTTACATGTAACTGGGATCTAGAGAGTCCTAACCCTAGGGGAATCTATATATTACTCTCACTCGGACGAATCCCCGATACAAACGGGTCCATATAGCTGAATAAAAATAGAACTGCTTATAAAAACTTCCAATGGGAGCTATGTCCTTACACCCATGCAGGGAGGAGGCACACCTGCTCTCCCCTTAACCCCCCTCCCGCCGCTCGTTGACTGGGCAACGAGACTCCCATCTTATTGGGGTATAGACGACAAAAAGAGGTGCATACGATGGTTTTCCAACTAGGTATAGCAAGATAAATGACTAGTATTCAAGGCGTATCAACACGTTTTAAGTTTGAACACTGTGAATTATGGTTTATATTGTACTTTTAGTATTAAATGCCAACTTCGATTCAATACTCATATAGAAGCATGTAAGTTGGAGTTGGACCATGTTATTCTGCAAATTACTAGCATAGTATTAGTTTTTTGAACTTCAATGCTACATCACCTATGTGTTGTATATTTTACCAATGTAAAATTGTTGGGTTTTTGGTAAAACTTAATATTATTATATATTTTTAATGTATTTTTCTTAATTTGGTTCCTAAAAAATTGAGGCTTACACCTTCCTCACATTTTGATAAAATACATGGATAGCATTTTTTAAACCTTGACCGCTATGCTTTATGGATCAGAATGTTGACTTGTGAACCGTATACATGTGCAGAGAATGACAGCAGTAGAAATGAAAATGCTAATGTGGATGTACGGTCAAACATGAAAAGATTGGATTCAGGATGATGCGAGCATAAGGAAAGTTGGTATAGCTCCAATAAAGGATAAGATGAAAGAAAACCGCTTAAGAAGGTTTGGTCATTTACAAAGGAGGCCAGTTGATGCGCCCGCTAGAAGATGCGATATATGAGATGTTGAATCAGTTAAGAGAGGGTGAAGAAGGCCCAAGAAGCGTTTGATTTAAACCCAAGAATGATCCAAAATTGATCTGAATGGAGGCAAAAAAATTCATGTAGTCGACCCTACTTTATTGTGGGAAAAGGCTTTGTTGTTGTTGTCGTATTATATCCTCCAAGAATTTTACACTCTCCTTTAACTGCAAGTTATCTCCAGATATCATAATAGGAGTTGAATCATCAAAAGGTGTCAATACAAAATGGACAAACATATTCCAGATGTCAATCCGTTCATATAAGAAAAGGAAGCTACACACTTTGAGAACAAATGTTAAAAAGCACAATATTCGTCAAAAAAGTAAGCCATGTGAACTGAAAGTGATGAAAATCATGACAGAGCAAAGCAGTCAAACGTACACTTGATAGCAAATGTCTTTCCATCATCTTTCCTCACAGCTCTGTATACGGTACCATATCCACCTGTATAATTATTATTAAAATGTTACTACTAGAAGAATCTGAAAAATTATTTGATTAATCAGCAAACCCTAAAGTTACATAGAAAACCATGTCAATAGACTCGGTACCAGAGCCTTCCTCCTCCTCAACAACAAACGAATCAAACTGGGGAAGCTTCTTCGGAGCCACGTGATCCTGACAATTTATTATCCCTCCTAGTTATGGGCTCAGTGGGCAAAGGGCGTGTTTAAATTTTGAAAATTGAAACATAGCACAACAGTTGCAAAGAATAAAATCTCACTTTGGCAGCATCAGTTGCAGATTCAGCAACTTTCTCTGTAAAAATCACATTTGGATTCCTACTTTTAGACTTCTTTCTTACATACTTATTCCTGATTTCAATTGGAGGGTCTTCATTATCTTTCTGCTCATGGTTTCTAAAGCCTGCATTTACCTCTTTCCCGGTAGCAGAAGAAACCCGATCAAATCCCCTTGTACTCAAAACCTCAAATGCCAAAGAACCTGGGGTACCTTCCATTCTTCGAACCCTTTTACCTGATTATTTCAAGATAAATACGTCTCCTCATGAATACAGAGAAATGAAGTACTGGTGGTTGGATGAACACTACCTTTAAATGCATCTATATCCACATCAACTCCATCGTTTAAGACGTCTTGTCTGTCTGATTTATTAGTTCCAGGGTTTACTCCATTATCATGAGATTTCTCAGTTTCAGCTGCATGGCAACAAAGACTAACAGCAGTCTTTGCATCATTTCTTCCTTCTTGAGATCCCATACAGGATTCACTTAAAATTTCTGCCGTAACACTTTGCTTTACAGCCATCTCATTTTCCGGGCAATCGAATCCAAATTCAGTCTTTAAAACTGTATGGTTTTCCGAAATTGATACTTTTACTGCAGATGTGTTCCAGTTGATGTCACTGTCATGTGGATTACACAATTGTAACTTCTGTTGCCATAAATTAAGTGGACTTGGTAACAAACTGGGAATCATTGAATGCTCTTGGTGTCTGCTCATCAGCTGAGCACTTCCCCCTCCTTTGTCAACCAAGGCAACCATTTCGAGATCTGCATCAAGAATTGTCAATGCAGATCCAGTCATGTCAGTGGTGCCAATATGGGATAATATTGCCTGGAACAAAATCAGTGAGATGAGCAATATGTTCGTTGAACCAGAGACACTGCAATAACATGCCAACAAGTGTGACCAGAAGTACATGGAAAAAAAGTAGATGGAGCCTCTACACAAACAATAATATGCATTTATAAAGCCAGATTTCCATTTTTCATATCCCAGACTATATTCTCAACAGATGATGAGTTTGGGGGAGTTAAAAAAAACACTGTTTTTCAAATGTGATAACAGATTGTAAGTGTGTTGTGTGCAGGAATTCCAAATATGTATTAGAAACTTGTCAGTTTTAGGAATCCATGATAGGCAAATTTAGTATGTATTACTCTACCATTGCACCTTTAAAAAAGAGGATTATAACTACATGTCCTATATACTTCCAGTAAACGATGTCAAAATCCAACAGCTTAACAAAAAGAACTGGTGTCAATACCAGAAGATACTCGAATAAATATGCATATCAGCCTCCGCATATAGTAGTGGGGCTCGAGGTGGGTGCTGTTGTTAAAAAACATGACAAGCATTTACCATTTACTCCAACATTAATGTCAAACATAAGGCATAGTTGACCCCCCCCCCTTCGTTACAGAGTAAGCAGACGATAATCTCATGTGGCAGGTAGTCATCAAAAAATCATTCAATAAAAGAGCAAATAAAGATCCTCTCTAATCAATATACAACCCCCACCATCGTAGCCAATATCCAATAGAACCATAGTGTGGAATAAAAAATGGCACACTTCCGCACAATGCTTGGACAACCTTTGGTATAGTACACTATATCTCAACCATACTCAAATCTCTCGTGTAAGCCACGATGTTGATGGCATCTCTCCCGGATCTAAAACTTCACCAAGGTGGTCAAACTTGGATGCGGCCAACACTGAAATATCTGCCAAACCCAAAACCCTCCCTTTAAACTGGAAAACCTCTAACTAAAGAAGAAAACTACCAAATCCATGCAACAAGCACTGGATGTCCCTATTACATCGTTCATGAGAAGGGTTCCCCGCTAGTTGCTAACCAACAACCATTTAACACTTGAGAATATTTCACCGAATATCTATAGATGACTGACATCTTCATGGTATAATTTGGTCTCCATTGAAGCCCCTAATTATGCATGGCAACAAAAAGCCCACCAAAAAAGCATATAACTCAGTTTCTAAACCCATGATCGGTTGACAGATCGGGAAGATATATGTTCTTATCACATTATTAATCCATGGCAAGGTTGACAAATCGGGAAGATATATGTTCTTATCGCATTATTAATCAATGGCAAGGTTGACAGATCGGGAAGAATGTTCTTATCACATTATTAATACATGGCAATCACAAAACTCAACAGTAATTTTAAAAAGCCTGAAGCATTTGCTTCCCAATTCAGTTGGTGAGTACATGATATTATTTGGTTCAGAATTGAGAATACCAACATGAGTGTACTTCAATACAGTGAAAATTCTAGGACATCCAAAGCAAAAAAAAAACAACCAAAGCACTATATCAAACTCAAAACGGCAACTGTAATACCTCAGCCGCGACTGGAGCGCTCAGTCCGCATCCCCAAGTCGGCGGGAACAACTCCTCCTTATATTCGGTCCCACGATCTACACAAATAAACAGAAAAGAGTAACAGATCAACTGCAAAGTCGAACAAACACAGACACGATGCCAGAAAGACATAACGTTGCACGAATTAAGTGCAACCTCTAGCTCCACAAAGCCGCGAACTCCTCTTGGCCACAGCCGCAAGCACACACGCCTTCCTCTTTCTTCCCAGTCCCCACCTCCAGTACCCAACCCCCTCCAAACCAATCCCTCGTCCATTCACCTCGACTGCGAGCCGCGGCATGAGGCGTGGTGATTCCGAGAACAGAAACCCCGCGAACGCCGCAACAGCACTTTGGGAGACGGTCACGGATCCGTCATCGTCAAGACGGAGAGGCGAATTCGGGATCTGGCACACGAACCTCACCAGATCGGGGGAAATGACAAAGGAGGCGGCAGCGGCGCGCGCTGCGAGCTCCGCGGGCGTGGCGTGACGACGGAGACGGAGGAGGACCGCGAGGAGGTGCCATGCCACGTCGACGAAGGGCTCGGCGGAGGCGGCGGAGGGGCGGTGCTGCAGTACGAGGCACGGCGGAGACGGCGACGGTGGCATGGTTCCGGCGATCTCCGGCGGGCGGGATCTGGGGGGTCGTTGGCGGGAATCAGGGTGTCGAGGTCATGGTGGAGAGAGAGATTAGGGTTTGGAATCGGATCAGGTGGTGTGGGGGGAGAGTGAGAGAGGGAGAGCGGGAGTTTGGCCTTCAGTGGGTTTTCGAAGAACCTCACTTTCCCGCGCGGTTTGGGATGGGAAGAAAACGGACCCTTGATTTTGGGCCGCGGCAGCATTTGGATCCATCCGGACTATCTGAATGCTGATGGACAAATCAGACAAGAAGAAAGAAAGAGGGTTCTTGTAATAACTATATATAAAAAATCTTAACATATGTGCATATATACTATGTAGACAACAAATGGTATTACTTTACTGACATATTATATCAACAATTAAGGGATTAATACAACTTTGAGCTGAAATAAGATAATGAGAGATAAAGGCATAATTGTTGATATAATAGGTCAGTAAAGTGAGCAATCATCTACTTCAATTTGATTAATCATTTAATCTCCTTGTTTATGAACTGATCGATCAACTTTGTCGACACGGTCTATATTTTTAAGCTATTATTTTAACTCTAACTTATCACCCCCGAGTTATCTTACTGACTGACCTTATTGATCATAGACTGAGTGATCGCTTTTAAGATCTAATCCATCATCTTTTTTAACGATGATATACTTTATTCCTTAAACAATCACTTGATTGATCGAGCTTTGACCGTTATTTGATCTATCATTTCGTTGTTGGATCGATTTCTCTAACTAAACTAGTCGATTCAACGAATTAAAATTTTTGTTGATTTTTTAATATGTTGGCTACTTAATAAATATCTACACAAGAATATCCTTTGATATTTTAGCCGTTGCATATACTTATTGAGGAGATTTTGATGGATTTGATAATTGTTTTATTTTCATTTTATGAAGCTTCCACTGCTTGTTGAACTGCATGGCTCACTTGTAAATACACGACGGCTATGTTGGCTTGGAGAGGACATACAATATCACAATGCAAGAAGTATGCATTAAATGCATGCATCTCTCTCAAAAGCTCCATTCGAGACCGTTACTCTCAGTTCGCTACTTTAAACGCCCATCTTGAGAGCCATTCATCTACACGTTGTATTTGCAACTATTTATTCATTTATAATGTGTGTTTGCTAGCTTCATTATTTATTTTTTATGTATTCAAGGATTTACAAACTCATTGTGTTGTGATTTTTATTGTGACCCAAGATGCGCAAAGTCCTCGATGTGTGATCCAAGATCGATGAAGCCTTTTAAAGCGTGATCCACATAACTTTTTTATGAAAAAGAGGGTGATCTCCCGAGCTGGGAGTCACCGCACAATTTAATATTATATCAAAAGCAGTGGTACATCATGATTTAACCTGACTCCCAGAAACACGAGAGAGCCTTACAATGAGAGAAAACATTTTCAGAATAAAACCTCTGATTTTTGAAGATGCGTTCATTTCTTGCCTGCCCAATTGCCCATAGTGCTGCAAAAGGTTTTGTCACATCATCAGATGAACTGCCTCCTACTTTCCTTACCCCTTCCCATAATCTCGAAAAACCACCCACATCCACCAATTGAATCGCTAGTTCTCTCCAGACCTTCACCGAGGTCCGACAAGTGAGGAAGAGATGCTCTGAGTTCTCAACCTGCTCCCCGCACCTGTCACACATCACATCCTGAAGATTCAAAAACCTCGCCCTTCTTACCTTGTCCATTAACTTGTCTCTCCTCGAGCACCAAAGGAAAACTTTTATCCTGTTCGGGATCCTGCTTGCCCAAATAATCTTCACATCCTGAACCAAATCCATATCTTGTCCTTCTTCTCCATTTCTCAGCCCACCATATCAATGTTTGACAGAGAATTTAGTACATGTCCATACATAATGGTCTCTGATCTTGGATAAGTCGTCCGGGGTTGAAGTCGCAGCCATTAGTCCAACCAACTCCTCCCTTCTTCTATCTGATAGGATCGCAGTAAAACCTAGCCTCCACTCGCCCGATTGAGCCAACTCCCTTAATGTGGCCTCCTTTGACATTGCCAAAGCAAAAATTCTAGAAAACTGTGTCTCGAAAGGGCCTTCCCCTGTCCAGTCATCCCTCCAAAATCTGAATCCTCTCCCATCCCCAATCTTCGACGCCAGTCTATGCGAAAGAAGAGGTAATCGCGCACCCCTTTCCAAAGGGTTGACTAAAACTGAAAGGACCCGCTTCCAAGACCCCTTTTACCTTGTAACTCTCTCAACAGCTAGCGACAAGATCCACAGTTGGGCTCCAAATACACAACACCCACTTTCCCAATAAGGCCAAGTTCATGCAATTCGGTTCTCGAACTCCTAGGCCCCCGTGCTTACAGATTCTCGTGATCTCCTCCCAAGCCACCAGATGCACACCCGGCTTCTGTTGTTTCCCGTCTGACCAGAAAAATATTCTCATCGGCCTTTCAATCTTCCTTCTCACTCCTACTGGCATCAGTCTAATTGAGAAAAAGAACACAGGAATGGTTGATAGAACATGCTTCGGCAGAATCAGCTTCCCACCCTTCGACAAAGTAATCGCCTTCCACCCGGCCAATCTCAGTTCAATCTTCTTGATAACCGCATCCCAATCAGTAGCTCTGAGTTTTCCCGCGAGTAATGGAAGGCCAAGGTAAGAGATCGGTGATGATCGAGAAATCGACGAGAGACTAAGGGAGATAAATATCACGGTCGTTGCGACCTCAATCCCTCGAAAATTGATCAATCAAGAAAAGTAGACCACCAAATAAAAATAATTAGTCAAAAAGCCGAATAGCGGTCTCGCTATTAATTTAACCTGGTATAGCGACCATGGTCGAACTCAAGGAGCACGGATTGGCTCAAAAGAGCCTACGAAGTAGTCAAAAAGAATAAAAAAATAAAATGTATTTTTGGTGGATTTTATGTATTTTTAAATTTTTTGTATTTTTATTTATAAAGGAAATATAAAAAGAGGGTAAAAGGCACAGAATCAATCAATTTATTAATCACTCAAAGTAACTCAAAAAATTCAAATAAAATTATTTTTGTGTTTTTTTTATATTTTTAAGTATTTTTGGTGATTTTTTCATAATTTTATAATTTTGGTTGATTTTATAAAAATAGAAAAAGGTAAAATCAGTGAAGTAATGTGCAGTTAGATTTGAAAGGCTAATTAAAAAGAGGTAATTAGCCTATAAAAATCTGAAGATAATTTTTATGAAAAGTAAAAATAAAAACTAAACTACATAAACCAAAATTGCATTTTTTTGTTTTTATATAAATTTTAATAATTTTTATAAGGTTTTTAGGGTTTTATAATTTTTATGAGTTTTATAAATCCAAATAGGCTCAAAATCGAACTGAAGCTCAAAAACGACAAAACAAACAACACATATTTTTTGTGACTTTTAGATAAGCTTTTATATTTTTAGTTGATTTTATATTTCAAACAGTGGCAAAAATGAGTGTTTTTAAATTTTTAAAAATAACAAAGAATAATGAAAATGTCCCAAAAAATTGTGAAATTTTTACAGAGTGGCAGGGGCCACGTGTCCAAATTTCACTTGATTTGGATTTTATTTGGTATTTTATTCGACCAATATAAGACACACAGGCACACAGGGACCAACGTGCAAAGAAATAAAGTTTCAGGGCCAAACAGATAACACGTGTAAAAACTTTGGGGCCGATGTTGCAAAAAGTCCAAAACACATGAGGCAAGCACGTGATTTACACTCACAGGGATCAAAGTGTCATTCCTATTTATAAAAATGTAAACAGTAACAGCTCAAAACTATTGGATAAACAATGTAAAAATTCCACAAATCACGTGTCGATGCACGCGTTCCACACAAACAGGAACTAATTTGCAAATAAAGTAAACACAGGGTCTAAGATGCAAAAGTTCCAAAATAAAAACAACTGAAACTAATATTTACAGGACTAGACTATAAATGCATAAAGAACATGAGCCTACAGGAAATTTACCCCTTTATTAAGATCCACGGTTGAGGTGGCGCCACGTGTAAGATCTGACAGCTGAGAACGGTGGACACCCCTTCGGCGATGAACGGCGTGGATTTGATCCTCAAATGGATCAACGGTCAGACGCAACCCTCAAATGGACGGATGAGATCTAATCTGGTGCAAGGCCTTGATCTGACGGCGATGGAGGGTCCTCGAAGAACAACTCGCCGGTGAGCTTCGCCGGCCCAATGCGTGCGCGGAGGACCTCCTCCGGTGATGCTCTGATGGGCGAAATGCTCCTAGAGGTGGTCTGCAGCTGATGGCGTGCTCGGGTAATCGGACCTCCAGACGAGGTCCTTATGCGATGATTCCTGCACTGAAAGAAAGCTGGGTCGAGGGCAAAGTGCCTCAACCCGGTTACGAGCAGAGTGGGTGGTCGGGTGAGTCGGGGCATGGGTCTCCGGCGAACGGCGGCGGAGGAGACCCGGGTGTCCTATTCCGTGACGAACTAGGATGATCGGAGGGGTGTAGAAGGTGGAGCGAAGTCTTGTGAGGATGATGCAGGGGTCAGATTTGGTGAATGGGTGATCGGAGCGGGGTGAATCGATCGGCGGCGCAAAATCGCAAAATGGAAATGGAAGCTACCCTAGGTGATAGCGAGGCTACCTTATGATCGCGGATGTCTGTGCTAGAGGTGGGTGACCTCCTGGGGTCCTTGCCTCAATGGAGCGACGTCTCCAGATGCTCGAGCTCCGTCAGGCGGAGCACATCGGCGAGAACCACGGGACCAGGGGCTAGAGCGCTCCAATCCTCGCTGCAACGCCTCCTATCGCTTGCTGTCACTCAAGGCTAGAAGACGGAGGTCCTGGGAGTATGAAACGGTGGCCGAAGGTGCGTGAAATGGCGGAGGAAGACGACGCTATATACTGGTAGGGATCCGGCAAAGATGGAGTCGGGCAAGCAATTTTGGTGCACGGATTCCTAAGAAGATTCCCAGACGTGGATTAGGGATGTATCGTCGGTATTCGAAGCACGGGGTTTGGGTTAATGATGGTTGGATCGCGTTTGAAAAAATGGGAGAAGATCGGGTCATCACGGGATCCGGGCGAAGTGGTCCAGGGGGGAAGTTAACCGAGGGTCAACAATCCCCCGTGGACCGATGAGAAAATTCCATTCCAGAATTATTTAGAAATTTAAAATAAAATAGAAAATGATTCTATTTGAAAATATTTTCAATATGAAAAATGTTTATTTTTTTTCAAAGTATTTTTTTGATTTTTATTTATTTTTTTGAAAAAAATAAATTATGTATTTACATTATAGTATTATTATATACAGGTATATATACATATATTTTTTTATTTTTAATCATTTATTTTTGTATAATCATCCTTATTTTATATTTTATTTATTCACAATATAAAATATGGAATATAAAAAGATTTTTATTTGATTTTTATTAATTATTTACAAAGGTGAAATAAATACATCTTTTTTATATACATGGTATATGTACACTGATGAGAGAGAATTTATTATTTTTATTTTTTTCTTTTATTTTTCTCATTTTTATTTTATTTTTATAAATATTTACAAAATAAAGGGAACACATAAATACTTTTATTTTTAGAAAATAAAATATTGACACAAAGAGGGTATTTACACAGTGTTGAGTTACCCTATCTCTCTCTACTCATTTTATTTTGTGGTCAGGCCCTTGTGGAGCCTTCCCTTGGGTTCAGGTCACTCAATATTTATTCTAAATATTTCCCTCTTTTTCTGTGTCTCTTTATTCTTTTATTCATGCACAAAAACATGCTAATTATTAATATTTACACAATGCATGTTTTTTGATAAATTATTTTATTTACACACAGATACATGTTGTTTTACAAAGGTTTTTAGCTAAAATAAAAGAATAAAGAGTGATGAATGAGGATTCATCAATCGGTAGGTCACTAAGTGGACAGCCAAGCAACTCAGCTACCCTTGTCCGATCCTCATTCTAAAACCCAAAAGTGATAACCACCGACTTCTGCACATTTATCTCTAGTCCGGAGAGACTACTAAAGATGTCCAGCAATTGCACCGCTCTACCGCTCATCTCATCAGAACTACCAAGAAACAGTATTGTGTCGTCCGCGTATTGCAGTAGCGGTATCGAGATGTCTTCAAGACAAAAGCCCTCACACCATCCTCCATCAACTGTTTGTCTAAACAAGACTGCCAGCGCATCTGCCACCATAACAAAAAGCATGGGCGCTAAAGGACACCCCTGTCGAACACCTCTCTACGGCTGAAAAAAGCCACCTTCTAGCCGACCATTCATTAAGATCGAGAAGGAAGACGTAGTGATACATCTTTTCATCCAAGCAATCCAGCAATCTGTGAATCCTCTTCTCCTCAATGACGACCATAAGAAGCTCCAGTCCACACAATCATAAGCCTTGGCAAAATCTATCGTCCACAACACTCCCTTTGTACCTCTGTGTTTCCATTCTAAGCAAATCTCTGACGCAAATACCAGTCCATTCGTCATTTGTAGTGCAGGAATAAACGCGGACTGGCCTTCTAGAATAATAGAGTCCATGACTCCCTTGAGCCTGTTTGCCAATACCTTTGCCACAATTAGGTAAATCCCATTCGAAAGTGCAATTGGTCTGAAATGTTCAACTCTCGCGGGGTGATATTTCTTTGGAAGCAAAAATAACATTGCCATGTTAATCTTCTCGAAACCCCTATTTCCTTATCTAAACTCTTCAAGAACCTCTAAGATCTCACCCTTCAGAAGTTCCCAAAACTCTCTGTAAAAGAATATCGGAAATCCATCCGCCCCCAGTGCCCTATCTGCATTTAGTCCCCAAACTGCTTTCTTCACCTCGCCCTCCGAGAACAGTGTTACTAGCTCCTCTGCCTGCCTTGGTGTTAAAGTCTTCACCCCCTTCCCCAGCCATCCCCACCCATCCCCTTGCCTTCTTCGCGACGTCTCCACAAAATGCCCTCTCAATGCACTACCAATCTGTGCTTCATCGATAAGCCTCTGCCCCCCACCTCGAGTTCATGAATATGGTTCTTTCTCCTTCTACCAGATGCCATGGTGTGAAAAAATCTGGTATTAGCATCTCCCTCTTTCAGCCATTGTTGCCTAGACTTTTGTCTCCACTCCACCTCTTCTTTCCGATCCTCCATCAAAATCACCTCCAAAAAGCCCGGATCTCTCTGCCATCTCCTCCTGGTCTAAACCTCTGAGATCATCAATGCCATCTAGACGGACCAAACCTTCATGTGCCTTGCCCCTCTTTTCCCTTCTTTCATTCTCACAACTCTTCCATACTCTTTAGGGAATATCTTGAGCATTCCCAGTTTAGCTGCCAACCAACTAACAGCCGACCCCACCGGACTCCACTTCCTCCACTGCTCTGTCACCAACTCTTAAAACCATCCTCCAGCATCAAGGACCGCTCGAAGCGAAAAAAGAACCTTCGTTTTTCCTCCTCACCTGACGACCATATAATAGGCGTGTGATCAGAGTGAGTCCGCGGAAGAGCCCAAGTCCTTGAAAGTGGAAACCTCTCTACCCTCTCAATGGTAGCAAGAATCTGTCCAACCTCGATCTTGACCTCGCGTTTCTCCACGTAAAAGAACAACCTGTTGCATCGACTATTGTTAATCCCAAAGTTTTTGCCATCTTCAGGAACTCCGCTGAACCAACATCCCTCCCCCCCCCTTCGTGGACGGTCATCCGGCAGCAACGTAAGATTGAGATCTCCCCCACAAGCCACACCCCATCAATTTGGCCATCGTACATCTGCGTCAAGTCTGTCGCTAAAGAACCCCTCCCGTTGTCACAGGGCCCATAGACATTCGTCACCGTAAAGACAAAACCGTCTGTCCGACGTCTGAGGCGAACCGAAAGAGAGAAATTGGACCTCCAATCCGCAACCGCCTCAAAAGTTTCTTTCCTCCACCCTGTGATCAAGCCACTCGCTGCACCCTGTGCCTCCATCTCCGCTACTTCAAAAAGGCTCCCAAAGTCTAGAACGTGCCCAACCTCTGCCAAACTACGAGATAGTTTCATTTCTTGCAACAAGAAGACATCCGCATTTGCCTCACGGGTCAGATTTCCAACTCTCATGCGCCTTTCTGGTCGGCCAAGACCCCTTACATTCCAGGACAAAAGTTTCATTTAGCAACTGGAGAGATCTTCCTAAGGGTACATGGTTGTACCAATCCCAAACATTCAACATACCCTCGATCTAACAGGGCAAAGCGGTTTGCCCTTCCCCATATTGAACTACCTTGTATCTGCGGCTGAGAGGCTAAAACATGTCGCTCCTCCTCCTCCAAGATCTCCGCCCTTCATCTCCTCCTAGCCGATCTAACACTGCCTCCTTATCTAGGCCCAACTATTGTCCTAGGAACTTCCCCTTCAGACTGCATCTCCAATGCACAGTCACTTTTGTCCACAACCTCCTGCTCCTTCCCGCACTGTGAAAAAGCACCACCAAACCTTCCGTACCAATCTCATCCCCTCCCTCCATTACGTCCTCCGCCAGACCACCCGAGGCACCAAGCTTTCGAGCTAGACTTCACCAACCACCACTCCCTCCGAGCCTCCGAGTCCTCCGAACTTCCGATCCGTCGGGCTCCTCAAGCCCCTGCACCATAGTCCTTGCTTCACAACCCACCATGCTGACGACCGCCCGAACGACAGAGGTAAAGGTGTAAAGAAAATGTAGGTCGTTGCGACCTCAATCACTCGGGCTGAGTCAATCAAGAAAAAATGAACCACAGATGAAGATAAGTCAATAAAATACAGAGAAGTGGTCCTGCTATAAGATTAACCTGGTATAGCTCCCAGGGTCGAACACAAGGAGCACAGATTGGCTAAATAGCCTACGATGTAGTCAAATTGAACTAAAACACAGAGAACATATTTTTGTGGTTTTTTAATGATTTTTTTTTAAGATGAGAAAATGAAAGAAGGTAAATACAAGGGAACTTCAACAATTTATTACACACACCAAAAATGATGCAAAAATTCCAGAAAATTGATTTTTAGGTTTTTAAAGTTTTTTACTGTTTTTGGTGAATTTTTGGAATTTTTCTAATGGGTAAATTATTTATTAAAAATCAAACAATGCGAAAAACAAAGGGGACTGTCCAGCGAGGCTTAAGACCCAAAAATAAAATACTCTTGGATCTCAAAAAGCCCTAAAGGTAATTTTCCTATAATCTAGAAAGAATAAGGAAAATTTAGGCACCCTAATTATTGTTTTTGGATTTTTAATTTATTTATTATAATTTTTATGAGTTTTTAGGGGTTTTTCAATTTTTAGGGTTTTTAGGTGATGAAAAATAGCCAAAATTGGCTAGAAAATCAAACAACAAGTAAACTACAGTATCTAATTTTTTTAGAATTTTTGGGAGTGATTTTATATTTTTTGGTATTTTTAAAGTCAAACAGTGGCAAAAATATGTGTTTTTGAATTTTTAAAAATAATAAATGAAATCAAAAATGTCCTCAAAAATCATAGAAATTCCTACACCATGGCAGGAGCCATGTGTCAAAATCTCATTGGATTTGGAGGTCGTTTGATATTTTATTCAAAAATAAAGGTGGGGCACTGTGCACAGGGACCTAAGTGCAAATACCCAAAAGTTCTGGGGTCCTGGTGCAAAATACCCAAGAAGTCACGTGCCAAGCACGTGCCTGCGGCACTCAAGGACCTAAATGTAATAAAAATAAGTTCCAAGGACCTATTGATAACTCGTATCAAAAGTCTAGGGGCTTATATGCAAATATCCCAAAATAAAACGCACATGCGCATAATCAATGCTCGCAGGGGTATATATGCAAATAAACAAAACTTTTTATTCAATGAATAACATCCAGAACTACAAGGGGTCTTATGCAAATATCCCAACAAAACACGTGACGACGCACGTGGTTCACTACTGGCAGGGGTATAAATGCAAATAAAATAAATAGCAGGGTCCCACATGCAAATTATCCCAAAACTAAACAACTGACTCGACAATTTACAGGACTAAAAATGAAACTACAAACTACGAGGGGGGCCTACGATATTTACCCCTTTATTAATGAAGCGTTAGATGCGCGCCACGTGTAGATCGAACGGCTGCGGCTGGGGGCGCTCCAGATCACTCCTCCTCTGATCGGACGGTACTGGTAGCTCCAAGGATGGACGGCCAAGATCTGAACTGGAGCGAGGAGATGCAATCAACGGCGGCTGGAGGTCCTGGAAGAACAGATCCCCGGCGAACTTCGCCGGGCTCGTGCGTGCGCTAGGATCCTCCGGTGAGCCCTCTGAAGGTCGGAAAAGATCTGCGGTGAAGCTCCGTGGCGGGTGGTAGTCTCCGATGACCTAGCCGAGCTCTGAAGAGCTCCGGCGAAGTCGGCGGAGATGAAGCTCCTGGCTGGAAGTTGGGAAGCCTCAGACGCCTCCCTTTGGACCTGCAAAGTAAACAAGAAGCTTCGCGGGTCGAGGGCAAATTGCCTCGACCCAAGGAAACGGGGTGAAGGTGAACGGTGCGGTGGGGCGAAAGAGCTCCGGCGAGGCGGAGACGGTGGAGCTCGACTCCCAGATCCTGTGCGATCTGGGTTGAGTGAAAGGGCGTAGAAGGTGCGTGAGGGATTGGCGGAGGTGATGGTCTGGTCGGAGGATCGAGATGTTACGCGAAATGGCCGGAATCGGAGAAATGCGTCGGAGATATGAATTGGGCGAAATCGAAAATTACGCTAAATAGAAGGTCTAATCGGCTACCTGATGGCTGCAGTAGACTGTGCTGGAGCGTGGCTAACTCCGGGTCGTAGCTTCGAAGGGCGTCAAGGCCTGAAGCTCGATGCTCAACGCCGGCGGCGGAGCAAGGACGGCGAGAATCGCCGGATCAATGGATTCGCTTCCTCGCCTCACTGCAACAAGGGCAGACGCTTGCTGTCACTCTCGCGAAGCCTATGGAGGTCACTGGGAAGGAGGAGAAGGGCCAAAGATGCGGCGCGGAGGCGGCGGAGATGAGAATATATAAGGTGACAGGGGCGTTTAGGGTTGAGGCTCGACGGCGATGGAAAGCGTGGATTTGATGGCGGAAGATCCGGCGAGGGAGAGGGATGAACGGCGAAGAATCCGAGCACGGGGGTTGAGTGGGTGACAGCCTGGAGACGCGTGGATAAATCGGCGAAGGAGGCGCGGCACGCATCTTCCAGAAAAGGAAGGAGTCCGCGGGGGAGTTGACCGGGGTCAACATTCCCCCGTGGACCAATCAGGAGCGGCCACGTGTGCTCGATTTTTGTTTATTTATTTTAGGGCAGAAATAGGCCGAATTAAAGAAAACTCAAAACATGAAATATTTTTCTTTTATTTTTTTCTATTTTTTTGTGATTTTTAATTAATTTTTGGAAATAAAAATAGGGTAGCTATATATATAGGTATATGTACACTACATGGATTTTTATTTTTGATTTTTTTATTTGTTATTTTTATGTATTTTTATGCTCATTTTGTATTTTATTTATTTACACTATAAAATATGGAATAAAAGAATATTTTTATTTTATTTTAATTATTTATATATAAGGGTGAAATAAATAGATATATACATTTATATACATGGTATTTATACAATGTATTTTTGTATTTTAATTTTGTAATTTTTATTTGATTTTTGTTTTGTTTCTTTTTATTTATTTTATTTACAAAATATAACATAGAATATTTACAAAAAGTTTAGAAAATAATTGAATTTATTTACAAGGTTAAATAAATACAATGGTGTGGTTTATGTACATGGTGAAGGTATATTTTTGAATTTTTGATTTTTTTATTTTTATTTTGTTTTTGATATTTTCTAAATTTACACACAATATGTACAAATATTTACAACATATTTTTGGGTGAGGAAAATATATTTTTACAGAAGTATATACACATGAGCTCCTATCTCCCTCTACTTTGGCTTTTATGCGGTCAGGCCCATGCTGAGCCCTCCCTTGGGTTAGGTTGCTCAATATTTATTCTAAATATTTCCCTCTTTTTCTTTTTGCTCTTTATTCTTTTATTTTGTGCACAAAAACATGCTATTTATAGGTTTTTACACAATGCATGCTTTTGGTAATTATTTGTATTTACACATATCTACATGTATTTGCAAAGGTTTTTGTAGCTAAAATAATAGAATAAAGAGTGATGAATGGGTATTCATCACCCCCTATGCTTTAACTTTGCTAGTCCCTTAGCAAACACTTATTTGAAAAAGAAGTGAAAAAGAAAGAAAAAGAAAAAGAAAAAGAGGATGTACATGGATCAAGGTTGACTTATTAAATTTTCCTTCATTAAATTGAAATATGGAGCTCGATCAGATCTTTGGATTATTAATGTGTCGGAACCTTATTTGGACTTAAGCTCAAAACTCAACAGCCTCCAAGTTCCACCAATCTATGGGCAAGACTCCTCAATAAACCAGATCAGAACAAGTCTACATACACAAACTCTAATGACCATGAATCATTTCCTTGCGGTGTAGGTGATATGTGGCTCCCCACCTCAGAAGTAACAAAGAAACAACCTCCCTCAACCTGGTAACTCTAATGCCTCAGTCTAGCAACTCTTTCCTCGAGAAGCGGGGTATTCCCTTCTAAGTTCAAGTGCAACCGGCTCAAGAAGAGGGGGTAGAAGTATAGAGTTTTGGAAGCTTAGCCAGTGTAGCTAAGTCTCCCGCTGCAAGCTTCATGAGATGTAACATGATACCATAAGCTTTTGCTTTTCACTCCGGTGGGGTTATTAAATTTTCAATCCGACCCACCACTTTTTTTTTTTTTTGGAGTTCTTTTTGCATTTTTTTTCAAGGACTTCTGTACAACATATCTACATGGTGCAGCATATAAGAAATTTCTCCTTGAGCCAGTAGACTATCCCTCTTTTGAAGCTTTATTGCAACCCACAGCTTCTGTCTTTAGCTTTCAACACCACTAGACCAAGTTGAGGTGCACTTCCTTCACTATAAGAAGAAGAGAGGTTCCGCCTAGAAGTACTACCCTCATATGCTACCCCAAGCCAAAGGAAGCTGCCTCCTCACCACCTCATCCATGGAGAGCCATGTGTAAAGTGCAGGTGCAAGTGAAGCCATTGTCTCTGAGAGTCATGCGTGTGTTGTTAAGTGCTCTACTTAGGCTCATCAAGATGACATATGCTCATAGCCTAGTGGACTCAAAGAATTAAGTCCTTATGGACCTGAAAAGCCTTAACCCTAAGTCCTATAAGGTTCCTCTTGAAGTTAAGTGGATTAAGATCTTATTCAAGCTCCATTTCTCAATTTAATTTCAGGCTTAGTTTAAATGTCAACTCTCATCCAGGAAAAACTATATACATATATGTACAAAAGATGCTATTTACAAATATTTTACAATCATGCAAAATTTTTGAAAAATGTTTTGAAGAATGAATGAATGATGCATGAAGTGCAAGTTTTGCAAAATGATATTTACAAACATTTACACAAGATTTTTGCAAACTTTTGATTTTCAAAACATTTTGGAAAGTTTTGTACTATATACATAATTTTGATACAAAATATTTACACAAGCTTTACACAAAAGATTTTTGAAATCATTTTTACAAAAATACTTTATACACTAGCTATGTATGTGCAAGAATAAAGGAGGTTTATGTACATGAAAAATTTTTAATTTTTGTGATTTTTAGCCATTTTATTTATTAACACACTCACACAAAGTACGAGTTATGGCTAAAGTATATATGAAATATATACACACCCCCCCTATACTTAGCTCGAACGATGTCCTCAGAGTGATCAAGAGCGATGAAGAAGACATAACTCGTGCTTAGTAAAAGGGAAGTGAAAAGGAATGGCTAAGTACAGGAACGAATAAATGAATAAAATGAGAGGAACTCGGTGATCTCCCCCTATACTTAGGATTAACTAATCCTAAGTATAGAAAGCTGTACATGAAGGGAAAGCCGAGTGAAGAATATACAGAATCTGCCCCCCCTATACTTAGGGTAAAATATCCCTAAGTATAGGCAGTAAAAACAAGAGCAGAAAGAATGAAAAGAATACTCGCAGGTCCGACATCCCCCCTATACTTAGGGTAAAGTACACCCTCAGTATAGCATAATCATAGGATGAGAGATGGGATGTGGGACTAAAGAATAGAATGATATGGACAACTGGATCTATACAGGCGGAGGAACAGTGAAAGTCAGGCGTGAGATGTAAAAGATGTGAGTCAAAAGACCACATCTCACGCAAAATGAATAGCGGCAATAATAACGTCCCGCGGCTCATGATCTAGAAATGGTTTGAGCCGCTGGCCGTTCACTCGGAAGGTACTCTCAGAAGATAACTCAGATATATCAATGCTACCGTTATCGTGTACCTTTCTGACCAAATAGGGTCCTTTCCATTTGCTCTGTAGCTTCCCTGGAAATAATTGTAGCCTTGCATCAAACAACCATACTTTCTGTCCAATCTCAAAATGCTTGTGGCTGATATGAGAATCATGCCACTCTTTGACTTTCTCCTTATAATGTAGGCTGCTCGAGAAAGCTGTATCTCTAAGCTCTTCCAAGGCGGCTAACTCTGCCCTCCTCTGGTCTCCTATACCATCTGGATCCATAAGAATATCTGTGACTGCCCAAAGTGACTTGTGCCTCAGCTCAACTGGTAGATGGCATGGCTTGCCGTAAACGAGACGAAAGGGAGATGTGCCCAATGGAGTCTTGAAAGACGTCCGATATGCCCATAAGACCGAGTCCAAAAGCTGTGACCAATTCTTTCGGTCAGGGCGGACGACTTTCTGCAAAATATTCTTAATCTCCCTATTCGACACTTCAGCTAGACCATTTGTCTGTGGATGGTATGGTGTAGCAACACGATGGTCTATGCCGAACTCGGTAGCAAGTGCCTTCACCTGGTCGTTGATGAAGTGAGACCCCCCATCAGAAATAAGAACTCGTGGAACCCCGAACCGCATGATGATGTGCTTCTTCAAAAATCTGCAAACTGTCTTAGCATCAGCGGCTCGGGTGGGGATAGCCTCAACCCAACGACTAACATAATCTACGGCCAACAGAATGTACTCAAATCCCTGACTCTTAGGGAATGGACCCATGAAATCGATGCCCCATGCGTCAAAAACCTCACAGAAATGAATGGGCTGCATTGGCATCATATCACGTTGTCCACAAGTGCCCATCCTCTGACAGTCAGTACATCTCTTCACGAACTCATCAGAGTTCTTGAAGAGTGTAGGCCACCACAAGCCGGATTGGAGCACTTTCTGTGCCGTTCTCCTCCCAGAATGATGTCCTCCTGCCTCAAGCTTGTGGCAGTAAGTGAGGACACTATGATGCTCCTCCTGAGGAATACACCGACGCCAGATGCTATCCCCTCCTTCGTGGTAAAGGATGGGATCCTCCCAGTGGTAGGACTTGACTTCGCAAAGAAGGTCTCAAGCTTCTGTCTGGGCCAATCTTGTGGGACTTTCCCAGCAACGAGAAAGTTCACAATATCGGCATACCACGGGAGTGAGGCGATAGCAAGGATCGCCTCATCTGGGAAGGTATCACAAATGGGATCAATCTGCTCAGAATCCTCAGGCTGCTCTAGTCGGGATAAATGGTCCGCCACCACATTCTTGACTCCAGGCTTATCCTTGATCTCAATGTCGAACTCCTGGAGTAGAAGGATCCATCTAGTAAGTCTGGCCTTGGCATCCTTCTTTGACATGAGGTACCTGATGGCGGTGTGGTCGGTATACAAAGTCACTCTAGATCCAATGATATACGATCTGAACTTATCTAGGGCAAACACTACTGCTAGCATTTCCTTCTCTGTGACCGTGTAATTTCGCTGGGCGGAATCCAATGTGCGGCTAGCATAGTGTATAGCAAATGGTACTCCATCCCTCCTCTGTCCCAGCACTGCCCCTACGGCAAAATCGGAGGCGTCCGTCATGATCTCGAATGGGAGAGACCAATCAGGCGGCTGAAGGACAGGAGCCTCAATAACACATTGCTGGAGAGTTTCAAAGGACGAAAGACACTTGTCATCGACAAGGAACTCGGTGTCTTTCGTCAAGAGGTCAGTCAACGGTCGGGCAATCTTGCTGAAATCATGAATGAATCTCCTATAAAAACCAACGTGCCCCAGAAATGACCGTAACTGCTTCAGATTGGACGGCGGTGTGAGTTTCCTAATGACATCGACCTTGGCCGGATCAACCTCCATGCCTCTGTTGGAGATGATGTGGCCAAGCACCGTCCCTTGAGTCACCATGAAGTGACTCTTCTCCCAAGACAGAACTAAGCGGGTAGCAATGCATCGCTGGAGCACTCGGTCTAGGCAGTCAAGACAGGAATCGAATCCGTCGCCGTAAACCGAGAAGTCGTCCATGAAGACTCTAAACACTCCCCTACCATGTCCGAAAATATTGACAGCATGCATCTCTGAAAAGTCGCAGGGGCGTTACATAGCCCAAATGGCATGCGTCGAAAGGCGTAGGTACCGAAGGGACAGGTAAAGGTGGTCTTCTCCTGATCCTCAGGAGCGATGGCCACCTGATTGTAGCCCGAGTACCCATCCAGGAAGCAGTAATGGCTTTTCCCTGCCAGTCTCTCAATGATCTGATCTATAAAGGGCAGGGGGAAATGGTCCTTCTTGGTGGCCTGGTTGAGTCTCCTGTAGTCAACGCAGACCCGCCAAGAGGTGGGTACTCGTGTAGCGATCTCCTCTCCCGACTCACTGATCACAGTCGTGATGCCCGTCTTCTTGGGCACCACATGCAAGGGGCTAACCCACTTGGAGTCGGAAATGGGATAAATAAAATCTGCACTCCACCATTTTGATATTTCCTTCATAACAACCTCTCTTAGGTTGGGGTTCAGTCGCCGCTGGAACTCACGCGACGGCTTCGCCCCTTCCTCGAGATAGATATGGTGGGAGCACAATGAGGGACTAATCCCATGGAGATCTGCTACGCTCCATCCAATTGCCTTGCGGTTCTTTTCAAGAACCTCCATCAGACGGGATTCTTGCTCTTCAGTCAGATCAGCAGAGATGATGACTGGGTACATCTCAGACTCTCCCGCAAGGAATCTATACTTCAGCGAAGTAGGGAGCGGCTTCAACTCTGGACAGCTGGGTGCTGGCAGATCTGGCTTCTGAAGAAGATGTGTGTATGCAGACAATTCTGCCAAATCTGCCTGGGAAAATGATAAAGAACTCTCACAAACTGGATCTGGAGAAGGCGGGTCCTCTGCATTGTCTCTGATCTGCTCTGCCTCTACCTCCTCCTCATCTATAGGCTCAGGTGGATCCAGATCTGGCATCTGATCATCACAATCGGCCCAATCAGATTCTGAATCCGAGGGATCTGTATCAACTGCGGTGGCATCAGTACCACCATCACTGAAAATCGTGTCGCGATCAAGGTCCGACTCTGCTGACTCAATAGTATCCTGAACCAAGGCTGTGCTCTCCAGACTATCCTCTGCTATCAATTCTGCATCAACTGTATCTGAATATGAGAGGATGGTCTGTGCTGCAGGATCTGCCCAAACTGCCTCATCATCTGTGATCACAAAATCACAGTCCTGGTGGATGTCTGGTCCTGCGTCTGTCAGCTGTTCTGAATCTGTACTGTCCTCTGAGCGGGATCTAGCTCTGGCTCTGTGGTCCTTAACCGTCTCTATTTGTATACTCTCGCCCTGGACGCGAAAGAATACCTTCCCACTGTCATGGTCAGTCACCGCTTTGGCTGTGGCCAAGAACGGGCGACCGAGGATAATGGGGGAATCGGTCAACGAGTCAGGGGTCTCCATGTCCAGCACTACGAAGTCCACGGGGAATTGCAAACCCTGAATCGTGACGACAACGTCTCGCAACAACCCCTTTGGCCTCTTGACAGACCGATCAGCAAACTGAAGGTATGTCCTGCTCTGTCTAAGAGTGCCCAACTCTAAGTGGTCGAGAAGGGCTGCCGGAAGAAGGTTGATCGACGATCCGCTATCTAATAGAGTACGGTTGAACCTCTGCTCACTAATCTGACATCTGACATACGGGGCCCCTAAATCTGGCCTCTTAGTCGGCAGATGGTTCTGGATCGCGTAACACGTGGCTTTGGTCAACACATGAATTTCTGCGGTCTTGTTCCTCTTCGTCCTTCTGACTGTGGTCTTATCTCTCAAGGATCGCTGAAGAATAGGGATGTGTTGCAAAGCCTCATTGAGGGTCAGCTGGATGTGAAATCGGTCTATCATGCTCTGGCTGAACTCCTCCTGCTCTATCTTTTTTTGGATCTTTTCTTTTTTTCTTCCCCTTCCCCAACTCAAGGGCTCTAGGAAAGGGGATCACAGGGTCCTTCTCAGATGAAGGACTAGGAATAGGCCTAGACGGTTCGATGACCGGATCCTCACAAACATCATTCACCATAGTGGGATCAGAAGAAACTAAACTTTTTCCTTTATTCAAATTAGAATTCTGAGATACATTCATGCGAGGAAAGACAACATTTCTATCAGAATAAATGTTGGTGGCGTCAGTACCACCTCTAGCTGGCTCTACAACTAGACGTCTTGCGGCCTCAGTACCGCGGGCTGGCTCGGCTCTACTGGTGGCGTCAGTACCACCTCCTCGATGTGGTGAAATGGCGGCCTCAGTACCGCCGGTGGAATCAACATCTCTGGTGGCATCAGTACCACCGTCATCATCATGTGCGGCTTCAGTACCGCTCTCCTCTTCCTCATCTGGCGCTCTAAATGGATCCTCGTGTTGTCGCTCAGATGAGGCGTCTCCTGCTGGTCTTCTACCGCTCCTAAGTGTGACAAAATCAGCATCAAATAAATCCGACGAGATAACATCAAATGAGTCACTAGAAGTGGTAGGCTCTGTGTGAACTACCTGCTCAGATTTCCTCTTCAAGTTATTCGGATTCGGCTCGATCTGTGCAGGGATGGCGGCCTTCCCTCTCATCAGGTCCCGCATCTCCTGGCGGAACTCGTCCATCTCCCGTCTAAATGTAGCCTGCTGCTCTGTGAAGAGACGGGCTAAATCATCCATGGCGGGGCTCTCATGGGAGCCCGACGGGTTGCCTCTCTGATATTGAGGCTGCTGGACCTGGTGCTGCTGTGGCTGAGAGGGGTAAGAGGAATGATGCTGCTGCTGGTGAGCCTGCTGCTCACGTCTCCAATTCTGTCCCTACTGCTGGTAGGGACGAGGTACGAAGGATGATGGCTGGTGTGGCTGGTATGCTGGGGGCTGCTGGTGATCTCTCTGCTGGGAGTACTGCCCTCCCTGACCGGCTGGCTGCTGTTGGGACTGGTTACCCCCATTCCCCCACCTGAATCCGGGATGGTCTCGTCGGATTCCAGGTTGAGGACGGTCATACCAAATCCCGTTGACATCCATCAACGGCTCAGCATCGTAAGGGGCTGGTGGGAGTACATCCAGAGGCTGATCCGGCTGATACACCACCATCTGTAAGTCTGGAGATGGTGGTGACTGGTAAGAGGGCTGCTGCTGCTGGTACGGCTCCGCCTGTACAAGGTGAACTTGTCTAGGCTGCTGCAAGGAGCTGGAGCGCTGGAACGAGCTGCGGCTGCCACCGGAATCGCCTCGCGACTGAAGACGGGGCTGAGAAGCCGTCTGTGCCTCTTGAAGACACAAGAGCTGGGTCTTCACGTCGCTCAGAGTTTGTGCCATCTGCTCCATCTGAGTTATGCCCTGGCACTGCTTCTTCTCTATGATTTTCATGCGGTCCAACTTCTCGCTTATAATTCCCATGTCCGCAGCGGCCGACTCTGCCTGTGCGGCTGCAACTGTGGACGAACTGGATGGACCTGCATCAACCCGTGCTATCCGCTGATACTGCACAGGTCCTGGCGGCTGCTGAGATCTCTGAGTATACAACCGAGTCTGGGACATCACCATGTAATTTTCTGCCATCTCTTCGTAGATGGCCCAGACTTGGTTGTGGTCCTTGGCAAAGTAGGACCCGCCGCAAGAAGCATTCACCAGACCCTGAAGCTCTGGCGTCATCCCACTAAAGAAGCTCTGAACTAGGTTCGGCTTCGAGATGTCGTGATGTGGGCATCTATCCAGAAGCTCTCTGAACCTCTCCCATGCCTCGTGAAATTGCTCATTAGGGAGCATGGAGAAGTTGTTGATCAGGGCCCTCGCTGCATTCGTCCGCCCGAGTGGATAGTACTTGTTCAAGTACTCGGTGCGGAGCTGATCCCAGGTGTAAACAAACTTCCCTAGATGTTTCAGCCAGGCGGCTGCTCTATCTGCCAGTGAAAAAGGGAAGGCCATCATCCGAATCGTATCTTGGTCCACACGACGGTCGTGGACAGTGCTACAGATCATCAGAAACTCCTGGAGATGGAGGTGGGGTTCCTCAGTGACGAGTCCGTGAAAATGAGGAAGCATCTGCAGGGTGTTCGGAGGGAACTTGAAATCCCCCACGATAGCAGGTATCACCACCCACTGGTGCATCAGTGTAGATCCGGGGTTGTGCAGCTCCCGCATTGGTCTTGCCGCAGCGGCGGCTGCGGCTGCTGCCTCTGCATCAGCGTCAGGGATGTCCTCCGGCTCGCTTGGCTCGTCTCGCTCTCTTCGGAGTCTCTCCAACTCCCTCCTCATTTCTATCATGAATGCCCCCTGATCGCGTAACTGTTGTTGAACTGTCTCTAATGACGCGATCAGGGTGGAGTTAATCGCTCCCTGGTCTAAGACAAAATGTTCGGGCTGGCGATCGTCTGAACTGCCGGCTCCAGCCATAGGGATGTCTGCAAAATCAGATGAGCCTAACTCAGGTTCTGTCAAATTAATTCGTCTTTCCTCGGGCTCATGTCTCTCAGAAGCAGAAGAAAGGGGATCGAGGGGGAACAGGGTGGAATCGAACTCGGGCCCGGAGAATTGGTCTTGACTCTCGCGGGCCAACCTAGATGATGGAGTAGCCGCGCCTGAAAGCGGTGCAGCCAGAGGCTGCCTAAGAGATCGTCTACCCATCATCTTGATCTGGCGAGTTGGGCGGATGGAATCTGGAGAAAATATGATCGCAAAGCAAACCCCTTGTTCACCAACTCAACACAATCTGAAGACCGTGAAAGCTCGGTCAATTTATCTTGTCAATTTTTATTTGGTGAACACACAAGATATCAGAGCGATTACGTGACCTGCTGGGATACCCGATACTCTCTCAACCGACTGTCCCGCACAGAAGAGTCGGTAATCAGTCGAGATGAGTACCGGAGGGCTTTACCTAGTGTTCGGGTCACTCTCTCGCACAATCAAACCAAACAATGAGGGGGTTGCTCTCCCCAAGACAAATTTTTAATGTGAGTGTCTTTTAGGGTCAATAGTGTTATCCAGTCCCAATTTTTATTGTTTCTCTTTTTAATTTTTTCAAAATAAATACAAGCGGCCTAACGGTTTTTCCGATTCTCCTGATGATTAAGCCAAACACAGGGGGAGAAGACGAAAAAGCCGATGCGCGAGAAAATCAATGATGCATGCAGAGAAAGAAATGCGTACCTTGTCTCCAGCACTCTACATGCAAGTGATCCGCGCGGAATTTAAATACAGAATAAAACTACCTAAATGATGCAACGAGGAAAAACCGAGTCCTAGCTGAGCAATTTCTATTGATCATGAAGAACAATAGTTAGCCAACGGAATCGAGTCCGGAGTCCGATCTTGGGAGTCACTCGGTGCCCGCCACAACGGGTCCTGCCAGCGCTGTATGTGACTCCTCACGGCACGTGGTCTCAAATCCAATTAAACTAACTTTTTCAGTGAATTTTATCAAGGTCCAATTACGTTCTATAGGAACAGATATTCTATTAGGTGTTGGGCCTTAGAAATTTACGTCACAATCAACAGAAATTCCTAAATCTGGGGGCTCGAGAAAAACCGCGTAAACACCGGAAAAGGCAGCTAGCTATCAAAACCACGATAAAAGCCGCGAAAATCCGAATGGGTCCCCCGAGCACACCGGTGCTCGGCGAAACAGACCCGCTAAGTTACAAGTGTCCACAAGTCCAAAGTTTGAGTCCTAAATTATTACAAAAATATTGTTCTCTCTCTCTCTCAGAAATGAAAACTCCTTCTTCTCTCTCTTCCTCCTGCTCTTCTTCCCGTGCGGGTCCTCAAAAAGTGTACTCCAAGTTCTCCACGCAGTACCTCGCACAAAAATTAGAAAGAGAGAGAGTGTCAGAAAACAATTATGATTAAGAGAGACAATATAAAAAAAATGACTACAAAGCCGTGCCCCCCGGCAACGGCGCCATTCTGACGACCGCCCGAACGACAGAGGTAAAGGTGTAAAGAAAATGTAGGTCGTTGCGACCTCAATCACTCGGGCTGAGTCAATCAAGAAAAAATGAACCACAGATGAAGATAAGTCAATAAAATACAGAGAAGTGGTCCTGCTATAAGATTAACCTGGTATAGCTCCCAGGGTCGAACACAAGGAGCACAGATTGGCTAAATAGCCTACGATGTAGTCAAATTGAACTAAAACACAGAGAACATATTTTTGTGGTTTTTTAATGATTTTTTTTTAAGATGAGAAAATGAAAGAAGGTAAATACAAGGGAACTTCAACAATTTATTACACACACCAAAAATGATGCAAAAATTCCAGAAAATTGATTTTTAGGTTTTTTAAGTTTTTTACTGTTTTTGGTGAATTTTTGGAATTTTTCTAATGGGTAAATTATTTATTAAAAATCAAACAATGCGAAAAACAAAGGGGACTGTCCAGCAAGGCTTAAGACCCAAAAATAAAATACTCTTGGATCTCAAAAAGCCCTAAAGGTAATTTTCCTATAATCTAGAAAGAATAAGGAAAATTTAGGCACCCTAATTATTGTTTTTGGATTTTTAATTTATTTATTATAATTTTTATGAGTTTTTAGGGGTTTTTCAATTTTTAGGGGTTTTAGGTGATGAAAAATAGCCAAAATTGGCTAGAAAATCAAACAACAAGTAAACTACAGTATCTAATTTTTTTAGAATTTTTGGGAGTGATTTTATATTTTTTTGGTATTTTTAAAGTCAAACAGTGGCAAAAATATGTGTTTTTGATTTTTTAAAAATAATAAATGAAATCAAAAATGTCCTCAAAAATCATAGAAATTCCTACACCATGGCAGGAGCCATGTGTCAAAATCTCATTGGATTTGGAGGTCGTTTGATATTTTATTCAAAAATAAAGGTGGGGCACTGTGCACAGGGACCTAAGTGCAAATACCCAAAAGTTCTGGGGTCCTGGTGCAAAATACCCAAGAAGTCACGTGCCAAGCACGTGCCTGCGGCACTCAAGGACCTAAATGTAATAAAAATAAGTTCCAAGGACCTATTGATAACTCGTATCAAAAGTCCAGGGGCTTATATGCAAATATCCCAAAATAAAACGCACATGCGCATAATCAATGCTCGCAGGGGTATATATGCAAATAAACAAAACTTTTTATTCAATGAATAACATCCAGAACTACAAGGGGTCTTATGCAAATATCCCAACAAAACACGTGACGACGCACGTGGTTCACTACTGGCAGGGGTATAAATGCAAATAAAATAAATAGCAGGGTCCCACATGCAAATTATCCCAAAACTAAACAACTGACTCGACAATTTACAGGACTAAAAATGAAACTACAAACTACGAGGGGGGCCTACGATATTTACCCCTTTATTAATGAAGCGTTAGATGCGCGCCACGTGTAGATCGAACGGCTGCGGCTGGGGGCGCTCCAGATCACTCCTCCTCTGATCGGACGGTACTGGTAGCTCCAAGGATGGACGGCCAAGATCTGAACTGGAGCGAGGAGATGCAATCAACGGCGGCTGGAGGTCCTGGAAGAACAGATCCCCGGCGAACTTCGCCGGGCTCGTGCGTGCGCTAGGATCCTCCGGTGAGCCCTCTGAAGGTCGGAAAAGATCCGCGGTGAAGCTCCGTGGCGGGTGGTAGTCTCCGATGACCTAGCCGAGCTCTGAAGAGCTCCGGCGAAGTCGGCGGAGATGAAGCTCCTGGCTGGAAGTTGGGAAGCCTCAGACGCCTCCCTTTGGACCTGCAAAGTAAACAAGAAGCTTCGCGGGTCGAGGGCAAATTGCCTCGACCCAAGGAAACGGGGTGAAGGTGAACGGTGCGGTGGGGCGAAAGAGCTCCGGCGAGGCGGAGACGGTGGAGCTCGACTCCCAGATCCTGTGCGATCTGGGTTGAGTGAAAGGGCGTAGAAGGTGCGTGAGGGATTGGCGGAGGTGATGGTCTGGTCGGAGGATCGAGATGTTACGCGAAATGGCCGGAATCGGAGAAATGCGTCGGAGATATGAATTGGGCGAAATCGAAAATTACGCTAAATAGAAGGTCTAATCGGCTACCTGATGGCTGCAGTAGACTGTGCTGGAGCGTGGCTAACTCCGGGTCGTAGCTTCGAAGGGCGTCAAGGCCTGAAGCTCGATGCTCAACGCCGGCGGCGGAGCAAGGACGGCGAGAATCGCCGGATCAATGGATTCGCTTCCTCGCCTCACTGCAACAAGGGCAGACGCTTGCTGTCACTCTCGCGAAGCCTATGGAGGTCACTGGGAAGGAGGAGAAGGGCCAAAGATGCGGCGCAGAGGCGGCGGAGATGAGAATATATAAGGTGACAGGGGCGTTTAGGGTTGAGGCTCGACGGCGATGGAAAGCGTGGATTTGATGGCGGAAGATCCGGCGAGGGAGAGGGATGAACGGCGAAGAATCCGAGCACGGGGGTTGAGTGGGTGACAGCCTGGAGATGCGTGGATAAATCGGCGAAGGAGGCGCGGCACGCATCTTCCAGAAAAGGAAGGAGTCCGCGGGGGAGTTGACCGGGGTCAACATTCCCCCGTGGACCAATCAGGAGCGGCCACGTGTGCTCGATTTTTGTTTATTTATTTTAGGGCAGAAATAGGCCGAATTAAAGAAAACTCAAAACATGAAATATTTTTCTTTTATTTTTTTCTATTTTTTTGTGATTTTTAATTAATTTTTGGAAATAAAAATAGGGTAGCTATATATATAGGTATATGTACACTACATGGATTTTTATTTTTGATTTTTTTATTTGTTATTTTTATGTATTTTTATGCTCATTTTGTATTTTATTTATTTACACTATAAAATATGGAATAAAAGAATATTTTTATTTTATTTTAATTATTTATATATAAGGGTTGAAATAAATAGATATATACATTTATATACATGGTATTTATACAATGTATTTTTGTATTTTAATTTGTAATTTTTATTTGATTTTTGTTTTGTTTCTTTTTATTTATTTTATTTACAAAATATAACATAGATATTTACAAAAAGTTTAGAAAATAATTGAATTTATTTACAAGGTTAAATAAATACAATGGTGTGGTTTATGTACATGGTGAAGGTATATTTTTGAATTTTTGATTTTTTTATTTTTATTTTGTTTTGATATTTTCTAAATTTACCACACAATATGTACAAATATTTACAACATATTTTTGGGTGAGGAAAATATATTTTTACAGAAGTATATACACATGAGCTCCTATCTCCCTCTACTTTGGCTTTTATGCGGTCAGGCCCATGCTGAGCCCTCCCTTGGGTTAGGTTGCTCAATATTTATTCTAAATATTTCCCTCTTTTTCTTTTTGCTCTTTATTCTTTTATTTGTGCACAAAACATGCTATTTATAGGTTTTTACACAATGCATGCTTTTGGTAATTATTTGTATTTACACATATCTACATGTATTTGCAAAGGTTTTTGTAGCTAAAATAATAGAATAAAGAGTGATGAATGGGTATTCATCACATGCCAAAAACCCGCCAACTCCTCCACCCCTGCCGACCCCTCGGGCCCAAAACCACCCGGCTATCCGCGCCTCCCCTCCACGCCACCCACGGACCTCCCCACGCCACCACCCTCACCAAGCCCTCCTCTTGGCTTCTGCCTACACTAGGGCTGTTAATCGAACCGAACTGTAACATGAACGGACCTATGTTCGAGTTCGGTTCGATAAGGAAGTTCGAAAGTTCGAGTTCGGTTCGATAAATGTTCGATAGGATATGTTTCGAGTTCGAGTTTCGTTTAGAAAATGAGGTTCGAGTTCGGTTCGATAATAGTTCGTTAACAATTTAATTAACTTAACTAAAAGTTATTTATATGACAAGTTCGAATTGGAGTTCGATAACAAGGTTCGATAAGAAATTATTTCAAATTAAAATGTATAAAAACCAATAAAAAGCACAATTTCTTTAACCTCGAATTTTATCATGTATTAATACTAAGTTACACATAAAAATACACACACATATATACATATAGCGAACTCGAACTTTTATCGAACGAACATATGTTATATTCATGTTCGATTCCATTAGCTCTCGAACTAAAAACATGAAGTTAATGTTCAGTTCCGTTTAGAAATGAACAAACATTTTTGAACTATTATTGAACGAACTCTAATCGAATACAAACATGTTCAGTTCGATCAACAGCCCTACCTACACCCGAGCTCTGCAGGGGGGCTCCCTCCTCCCCCTCAAGATAGGAGGTGCCCCCCAGATGCTTTCCTTTGCCAACCCTGCATGCAGCATCCTCTCTCCAAATGAGATCTCCTCCACATTATGGGCATTGCAGTCTGAGCCGGCCTCCCCCTTCCCATTTGTCTCCCCCCTCCTTCCAGGTGGTATCCCCCTCCCCCTTCAGGACTTGAAGAGAGGCTTCTGTCACCTCCCTCCGACTGCAGACACCTTGCACGAAACATCCGGATCAGTAGACCCATGGTAGCCTGCATGAACATGAAGCGGCTGCAAATCTGATGAGGGACGATTTCAGCGGTTTGCCCCTCTCCATCGAGCCCAGCCTTTGCTTCTGGTCTATCATCCGAGTCTGGCCCCATATCCGGGTCCGCCCCGGCCTCCGAGTCCAGACCCAACGCCAAATCACGGAACCTCCTCCATCGACCTGCATCAACGTATCGGGACTTTGGTAATTGGACCCGCCTACACCCTTCACAATCCCTTGGTGCGCCTTTCCCGTTATGGCTCTCTAGAGCGTACCTTTCCCTTCATATCCCCCTTGATTTGGGCCTTTGAAAATATGCATATGATATTGGGAAGGAACCGATACTCTTGAATTGGGAATAATAAAAGCCCCCGTTGATTTGGGCTTTTGAATCTGGACACGTGCTGATTCCGGAATTGTAGTCGTTCCCATTAATTCTGCCTTTTGAATCTGGAGCGGTGCCCTTTGAATGTCATGCGCGATCTAGGCGGCAGATGTGTAACGCCCCTATACACTGGAGAGTTCCGCATCGGTTTCTCATCCGGTCGTTCCGTCCGCTGTCCCAACACCACCTCCGACCATGGCTTACGAGGGCTGACCCCGCGATTCACTGCCTCCCCGTGAATGTAAACCAGCCCGATCGACGCCACTTCCACATCCAGCACCTCGCCGCGGAAACGCAATCTCCTCCACCCAACGCCGAAGGTCTGAACCCCTGCACACGGACTATCCAAGTCTGTATCTCACCCCACCTCACTACCGGATGATATAATGTCGGCCAACCCGCAACTACCGTCGCGAGAAATCTCCGAACATAATCCAGCCTTCGCCAGACCAAGGGAATTCCCGCACCCTTACGCAGTTGATCATCTGAAAAGTCAACACACCCATCGAAGTACGAGGCATACGCCACCAAGGAACTCCTGCCTATTCTCGCTCAGCCGCAACAATGCCTTGCCTCCCGCGCTGCAAGCCCCCGTGCCACGACCCGCCACGGACTCAGAAGCACAATGTCGCCACCAAAGCTTCCTTCTGTTACCGCCCCCACGTCAGATATGCCGAGGAACAACGAACGAGAGCCTCCTCCTTCACCGATTAGAAACTCCCCCACGGGGTTCATCTCCTTTGTGATTTCCCGCGGGCAACCGTGCATGATGAGCAAAACCATGGCAGCCGGAAGCATCGCAAGGGTTCACAACAGGAAGATGCCCAATGCTGAAGAGATCCCGCACCAGAAACACCCACGACCAAAAGGTTTCCTCTTCAGTCCGTGATGCTGCCCAGTAGGAGGATCCATCTCCCCTCTTCGTCCCCTGGAGCGGTTGTCCTTCTTGCGCCGCTTGGAGCGAACAAGCACTCACGTCGCTCCTTTCACCTCCGACCTCCTCCACCCCCGACATCTCTGCCCAACCTCTCCCTTCATCTCCTCTCCCATATCTCGAATTTGTTTAGTTATCCGTAAGGAATATATCTAATTATGAATTAGTTGATTGACTCGATCCATCGAGAAACTATAAGCAGAGGACTTGAGTCATGATTTTATGTGGTTTCTTATTATTTGCAATAACTATTTATTGACCACATTTTTTGTTAGTGGCTAAAAAAGTTACTCACATTAGTACTAACACTATAGTAGCAATTTTTCCTTCGTGAAATTTTATAGTGCAGGAATCATTTAAAAGTACGGGACTTGATATGCTTTGTTTTACGGATTAACCTACGGAAACTTTCAAACAATTATTCATGCACACATTGGCCTATGAAGGTTGGAGCATTACTCACCAACACCATGAGAAGCTTTTCATAATCGGACTTATAATGACAGTCAATTTTGATTGATGTAAAGGTTAAGACGAACACACGTAAAATGACAATGAGATGACTTTTTCATTCATAAATTACTAAGACTTCAAAAATCGATCATGCACACATAGGCCCCATGTTTATTTTGAGATTTATCTATATGTTGTAAAATTATGAATAGAACCCTACGTTCAAGACTTAATATCTTGAGCATCTCCGTCTTTTTATAATGGAATAAATTTTATATATGCTATGCGTGGAAGAAATTTGATAATGTTTTTCCGCATGCATGAAATTAATATGATTCTTGGTATAAGAATGATCGTATCGATTTGTTTAATTCATATAAAATTGTTGTGCTTGGATTATGAGTTGATCTTTGAAAATAATATTGTTCTATTGCCTATTCCAGAAGTTGTTGAAAGATATTACAATTTGGCTTCTTTTGGATTAATTTATATTTGGTTTGAGTGAATTTAATTTTGAGCACATTAGATAATATTTTTAAAAGCAAAAATATCTATTTGCAGCCACTACTAAGACCTTCATATGAGAATTTTGAGGATTTTTTCATCGTTGTTTACTATTTAAAAAAAATCAAAACTAATTTCTATGCATTTGCTTTGTTTTATTTTTAGTTAATTTATCAATTAACCAACATTACAAAAAAGTATATTAAATGTCCTTTATTATCTGGTTAAACATATCCATAAATCAAGAAAAACATTTTGTCACACCTAAAGCCACAAAACTATAACAACTAATAAAAATAACTAAAATTAACATAAAATAAAAAATAATGTTTTGAAAGCCTCTTACTGTTATTTACCACCTGTTATAAACCCTTTCTACTAGAAAGCACTATTTCCGATGTTCCTTTTATTCCCATTTCAAATTAATTTGAAATTTTATTTTATCTTTATTCTAAAATATTAAAAATTACAAAATTATAAAATTAATTTATATTTATTTCCATCTAAATATTATTCACATTTTTCCTATTTTAAAAGTTTATTTTTATTTTTTTTATATATAAAATTTCAATCAATTTATTTTGTTTTTATCTTCTCATTAAAACTAAGATTTTCAATAACAATAGTAAACTAGAAAATTAAAAGCATATAAAAATTCATATAGCCCTATCTCATCATTATAGGTAAATTATAAATCATATAAAAATTCATATAGCCCCTATCTCATCATTATAGGTAAAACTTAAATTATAAAAATAATTTTAAATCTTCAAAAACACGTAAAAATATAAAAATAAATTAAGGATAGTAAAACATATAAAATAAAGTGGATTAGAATTGATGTGCGAATCGATCTTTGGTAACCTATACATATTGTGTTCGACTTAAGGTACACTTTTGTTAACTAGTGATTATAATTGTAAAAATAAATTTATTTGATTGAGAGCTTAATCATGTGCTAAAACTACAAGTGAGTAGAGGAAGGGGTTGGGGGGCGCCTCTCGTGTTGGAGGGGACTCATGGGTAAGGAGGCGGGCTCAAGGCAGAGGTTGAGGGGGAAAGATAGTAGGGAGTGGAATGGAGGAGATCAAGGTGACGACGATGATAGAGGAGGAGGAGGAGGTGGTTGGGAAGGGGCAGAGGAGGATGGGTACATAGGAGGAGGGGGTCACAACGGGAAAGGAGAGGGTTGAAGAGGAGGTTGGGGCGGTGGTTCAAGACTAGAGGAGGATGGGGGACGAATGTATCCAAGGGGAATGAAGAGAGAAGAAGAACAAATATATAACTACACTCGTATCTCTCTCTTTCCTTTTTAGTTACGCCTTTCACTCAAGATAACATTCGTTTGGGAGCGGAGTGGGACTATCACTAATCCAAAGGGTATGATTGTAAATGGTGTAAGAAGTATTATTGTTATTGAAAAAAGACAAGAGACATGAATATAATTGCGAGAGCATGGATGGACACAAATAGTGCAAAGATTCCTCTCGCGAATATTGACATGTAATTCACCCGCTCACGCGGCAAGTACGATATTGCGGAATGATTGAATAGCCCGACTAAGTTTACCTTCCATTAATTGCATGGCATTTTATCCCGAGCACGGATCCTCTACAGTACAACAGAGACAACTATGAAGAGGGAGGTGACGTGAGTCGCTCGATCAAGATCTAATGGTTCACACGAAATCGAGATATTTGGGGTATTTTTAAGTTTTTATTGTGTGACTCGCTCGATCTTGATTGCGCGGCTCACGTCGTCTCCCTCTTTACAGCCGTGCTCATTTATCTCTCGCCCTCTTCGTCTCAGGCAAAAAAACCCTTCTTTCTCCTCTTAAAGCGTATTCCCAATCCACTTTTAAATCTTAATCTCCTCGATAATTTTTTGATACCTGATGTATGTGCATAAACTTGTTAAAACTGACGAATTTTAGTTTCTATCGGCCTGATTATACCCCTATCATACTACGAATCAACGACCTCAGGACAATAATTTCCTATTTCATAGCACATGAAGGAAATCTACAAACAGATCTAATACAAAAAAAGAAGGGTTTTTGTCACTTGTACCCCTCCAAGATATCGTAATTTCCGTTATGCCTCTATCTTTTTGGTAATATCAGTTGTGTCCTCACTTCTTGCTAACATATCACTTGTGCCCTCAGGCTAGTGATCGTTCATCCAAAGTGCAATGGATATTAACTTTGAGGACATAAGCGCAATTAGTTTTAAAAGAAAGGTTCATATGGTCATTTTAGACCCTCTTCCTCATCCTCTTTTTCTTCCTCCTCTTCCCGGTCCTCTTCCTCCTCCTCCAACCTCCTCCTCCTCCCTCTCCCGCCCGGAACTCCTCCCCCCCCCCGGCCTACCCTTTCCTCCACCCCAGCCTGCCCCCAGCTCCGCCCCCTCTCCTTCTTCAACCTCAAGCATGCCTCAGGACGTATACATCATGGGCTGGTCATCCACTTTCGTGGCCCTCTCATGATCACCTTTCTTCATATGTAGATCTCATTCCAACTACCAAGTTAAAGACTATTCATAGGAGTTTTAATCAATCCCACCAATCTCGTTCCAGCTTCCTGTTTAATAGATCTAAGGGGCCACAACCATTGTCCAACCTCCATTAACAAGCTCCTCGACTAGGGACATTGCTGTCATCAGAACCTCCACGCAAAGAGAGGAAACTGAGGACGGGGATCCAAGGAAGATTCGCCTCCGGCAGGCCAACCATCGAGGCATTCAACCCACGGTTCCGGGGAATGAATCATTTAACCACGGTCACGGTTTCAGGTGGAGGAGCATCGATAGATAGTCGTTTGGAGCTCTACAGTGCATCATCAGAAAGTGGTAGGTGGCTGCCAAACCGAGGGGAGGGCATCCCCATGAACTCCATACATAGATGACCACGAGGGCATCCCCAGCCCAGCAACCTCCTCCCCAGCCCGCCACCTACTCCCAACTCCCGCCCCGAGCTCCTCGCGCCTCCTCCCCCAGCCGCACCTCCTCCCCAGCCCGCACCTCCTCCCAGCTCCGCCCCGAGCTCCCCACGCCTCCTCCCCAGCCCGCACCTCCTCCCAGCTCCGCCCCTAACTCCTCGCGCCTCCTCCCCAGCTAGCCCGCACCTCCTTCCAGCTTTGCCCTGAGCTCCACACACCCCTCCCAGCCCGCACCTCCTCCCAGCTCCGCCCCTAGCTCCTCGCGCCTCCTCCCCAGCCCGCACCTCCTCCCCAGCTCCGCCCCGAGCTCCTCACGCCTCCTCTCCAGCCCGCACCTCCTCCTAGCTCCGCCCCTCTTCCTCGGCCCAACTTCTCCAGCTCCATACGCTGCCCCTCCTCGCCAGATCCACCCTTGATTTTATTCTGATCATAATACTCTTCTTAACCAGACTATGGTTTGAATAAATCACGGTTATTTTAATTTTTTGACGGTCAATCTGACAGAAGGGCACATGTGGTAATGGAGAAAGAAGTAAGGGGCACAACTGATATTACCGAAAAGATAGGGGTATAACTGAAATTGCAATATCTCGGAGGGGCACATGTGATAAAAATTCAAAAAAAGAAAGTTATCGACGTCGTAAATTTCAGTCTGAACACTCCAAGTCTCTGGAGTAAAGCTCTAAAATCTCATCCTTCTTCATCCAAAGATCCCAACTCTGCGTTAGAGGTTGTTTTCTATTGGTTTTGTTTTTTTCATAATTATATCAATATTAAGCGTATATAGACTTGAATTCTAATTAGTTCTTACATCTTACAAACACAAACTTAATTTTATTCATCAGCGGTTTCAACAACGTAACGACACACTAGATTGCATTCGAGCTACCATGAATCTGCTTAGCATAAACTACACGCAAATCTACTTGACAAATCTTCTACTAGTTGACAACCCTGCAATTGCGACGGATCTCTCCGTTCGTCCCCATGAGGACTCCGATCCTGCTCATCTGGACCATGGCCCCCAAGAAGGAACGAATTCTAAGGACAGATCGCTTGACCCCAAGAAGGAACGAATTCTAAGGGGGTGTTCGTTTGGAGGATAAGGGGGAATGGAATAAGGGGAATAAGCCCCCAACACGCTTCCCCGTGGTACGATTATTTCCCATTATTTCATCTTATTTCACTCTTATTCCTATCTTTATCCCACCTTACCTACCTTTATTTCACCTTATTCTCCTTATTCTTATCCTCCAACCGAACGGAGAATAGACCCTTATTCCCCTTATTCTCCATCCTTCTTCCTGCTTATTCTCCTACCGAACGGGCCCTAAGGAAACAACTAAGGAAACAAAAAGACATGAATACTTGGAGTATGTCCACCTTTGAATACTACTTCTCTGAGGATAATTCCGATGGTGGATATATTTCATCTGTCTCAAACACTTCATCCACTATCCATCATGATTTTTCTGAGGATGACACTGACAATAGTTGGGAATCATATGCTTCATCTCCATCTCATCATTACGATCTCCCACCGCAGGCTCACAAGAAGATCAGCTGAAAACCGCCTTAATCATCGGCTACCCACCCTCCCTCCCGACCACATCGGTCCCCTTGTACAGCTTCTTCCTTTACTTAAGCCAAGGCCTAAGTATAGGGGGGGACCTATGCCATTTGTATATACTATTTCTCTCATCACACTCCTTCTTCCGATCACTCAATTTCCACCCTTCTCTTGTACTTAGGCTGACTAGAGCCTAAGTATAGGGGGGAACCGGCACCCACCTGTATATACTCTCCTCATTTACATACCCTGATCGCCTCTTTTGCGCTCTTCTTCTATACTTAGACTGTTCATAGTCTAAGTATAGGGGGACGAGCCATTGTATTTTTTCCACTCTCTTACGCTTCTTGTGCTCTGAGGACACAGCACGCGCTAAGTATAGGGGGGTCTGTATATATACTTTGTATATATTTTAGCCATACTCGTACTTTTGCGTAAGTCTATATGTATTTATGGGGTGGGTAATTCATTTGAATTTTTTTTTGAAAAATGAAAAGAAAAGAAAAAAGATTTTGCTACTGACACTGACTTTGCCCAATTTTTTTTTGAAAATGGCTTCTTATTCATTCTTGCATTGAAAAAAAATCCCTTGCATAAAAAGAAAAAAAGTGTCTGCATTTCACACACCTGCACTTCATCCAGTATCGCATTCATCTGCATCTGTGAAAAGTCATTGGATTCTGAACCGGGTTGTGAACAGAAACCGAGAGTGGTCTGCACTTGACCTTAATCCACCTAATTTTCAGAGGAACTTCACCGAGAAATAGGATTTTAAGAGCTTCAGGTCTTTTGGACTTAATTCTTTAAGTTCCACATGACAATGTGCAACGTTTGACTCATAGTGTCTAACCTGGTCTCTTCATTCTGGGTACAACTCTGGAATAGGGGATTAATTGTACTCTCGCACTATGCACTTAGCTCAACTCAGACGGGATGTTGGAAGACTATGTGAGTCTCTATTCTGGTAGCGTGGAAATCTAAAGACCGGAGTACGGGTTGAAATAAAGCTTCGGAAAAGGGATGGACGGTTGGGCACAATTTCTTCTAAAACCCCAAAAAATGTATGGAACAAAAAGATTCATCACTCCAAATCTCATTTATTAAGCTCGATTCCCTCAAAATCAACATCATATCTGCATCTATTATGCATAATTAGCATTCATGCATATTTTCATAAGAATGGCATTTTATTCATAATTTCTGAAGCCAAAAATACAAGCCAATTTTGACCTGTAAATAGCTTAACTTCTCGGACTTTTAACTCCTTCATGCTAACACCGCATAACCCAAAACCATTTCCACTGTGTCCATATCACTCACAAGAATAAATAAAAAATACAAAAAAATATTAACCCAAATAACTGGACCAAAAACCGAAACCCTAGTTTCAGGATTCTCGGACTAAAAGCCACATATCTTCCCCATCCAGTGTCTGATTTGATCCTACTTACTTTTGAACTAATGTACATTCAATTACCTTCAAAACAAGACCAAGTTCAAGTGAATCGGAGCTCGTATGTGAAAGTCGGGTTTTGGGCCTCTTTTGTACATTGTATATTTTAGCGTTTTTCTGACATATATTTTATGTACGTATTTTCTTATTAATAAAAATCCAAAAAAATTAGATTTAGATGTCTTTTATTTGTCTTTGATTTTTCCATATTATTTTCGGATTTTTATCTTGTTTAAAAATGATAAAAAAATTAGAAAACCTAAAAAATCAAGGTATTCTATGCACATGGGATACCCCAAAAATTCAATTTTTTACATTTGACTGATTTTGGCTTTGATTTTTTCACAAAAGTTGTAGATCTCGTCAAGACGAGCATTTTTCGTGAAGAAACTTTTTTGATCCGAGGTCGTTTACTATTTCTTTTTAATTTTACAAAATATTTTTTCTTCGAATTTTCTGGTGCTGACACGTGGCGGCCCCAGAGGCCGCCACGTGTCAGTGATTTTTGGACGTTTTAATTATTTGTTTTTATAAACAAATTTAAAAAAAGCCAATGCACGTGCAAGGTACGTGCCCCCAGGCACGCGCCAAGCACGTGTGCGCCCGCCCCCTCTCACTACGCGCCACATGGCCCCTCCGCGGCCGTTCGATCAGCGGCCGATCGAACGGCCGCTGGCCTTCGTCTTCTCCCAAACTACCTCCGCAATCCTCATCGACGCCGCCCCCGCATTCGACGCTAACCGCCGCCTCCGCGTCTCTCTCTCGCCGCCAACCTCCTCCGCATCTCAGGCCGTTCGTCTCGCAACTTCCATCGCCGACCCCTCTCATCTCTCCCCTACTTAAAGACCACAACCGCCACTGTTCCCATCATTCGCCGATAAGCTGCAAGTGGGAGGAGCGGCGGTGACAGCGCCGCCTCCCCCCTTTCCTCAATGAGATCCAAGGCTGGTTATATGCCTTGCCGCAGACGCTCTGCCGACCTGCCTCACTCCGGTCCTATACCGTGGAGCCAATGATGACACCAACGCCGCTATCTTCGCTCATCCTCCACCTTCGAAAACTACGCTCATCACCGCCTATGTCTTCTTCTCCCTCAACTCCGCCAACCTCCATCGACTTCGACCAACAACAGCTTCAACCTCCGAAAGACGTTCCATCTCCAGCGACACCTTCAACTTCGCCGCGCCACTACGACTCCATCCCCGACATATCGCTCCGTTGCCAGCATCTTCCCCGACATCTTCTCCGACGCACCAGCTCCATTGGCATTTCACACCTTTAGCTTATCCACCGCTAGGAGATCCCCCAGCCGCTCGCATCTTCACCGACGACGCTGCTCCAACGCCGATCACCATCATCAGCAGCTCCCTCCGTCGTGGCCTGCCGCCCCTTGATGAATACCCATTCATCACTCTTTATTCTTTTATTTTAGCTACAAAACCTATGCAAAACATATGTATATTCTTGTAAATAGCAACAATTACCAAAAAGCATGCATTGTGTAAATATGCATATTTAGCATGTTTTTTGTGCATAAAAAAAGAAAAAGAGGGAGATATTTAGAATAAATATTGAGCAACCTAATCCCAAGGGAGGGCTCAGCATGGGACTGACCGCAAAAAACAGAAGTAGAGAGAGATAGGGAAGCTCATGTGTTTGTACATATGCCTGTAAATAAACAAAAATTATTATCCTCTTATTCAAAACAAAATTGTGTGTTTATTTATTTTTATATATTTGTAAATATCAAATCAAAATAAAAAATGGGAAAACAAAAATAAATAAAAACTCACTTCATCATTGTACATAGACCTTGTATCTATTTATTATCACCTTGTAAATAAATAATTACAATCTAATAAAAATATTTTCAAATTCCTTATTTTATGATGTAAATAAATAAAATAAAAATTAGTAAAATAAAAATAAAATAAAAAAAATAAAATAAAAATCCAAGTCCACCTTGTATATATACCATGTATGTATATAAATAAAAGTATTTATTCTTCCCTTGTAAATAAATAATAAAAAGCAGATAAAAATACACTTTTATTCGAAATTTTATTTTATAAATAAATAAAATATAAAATTGGAATAAAATATACAAAAATAAAAAAACTAAAAATCAAAAATCCAAAAATACTTATGTATATACCTATATATAATAATACTATTTTGTTAATACATAATTTATATTTCAAAAAAATAAATAAAAATCACTAAAAAATAATTTGAAAATAGATAAACATTTTTCATGTTTTAAGTTTTTCAAAATAACTACACTTACTATTTTTTTATTGAATTTCTAAATCTTTAATAATTGGTGAGCTCTGATTGGTCCACGGGGGATGTTGACCCCCGGTCAACTCTCCCCCCAGGACCACCAGACTCGGATTCTGTGCGACTGACCCGATTTCTCCTACTTTTCCCCGCTCGATCCGATCACCAAATACCTAAACCCCGGGCTCCATTTGTTCCTTGATCATCCGAGACCCTCGCCCGGGGTGGATTTTAGGGATCCGAGCTTCACAGAGCCGTGCCCGATCTGATCTTCTCGGACCCTAGTGGTATATAGCTGAACCTCCGCTGCGCTTTTCACGCCATCTTTCGCATTCCCCCTCGACACCAGTGACCTCCTCTTCTTCGCCAGAGTGACAACAGCGCGGAGGAGGGTAGCAGCGAGGCCCGGGCAGCCGGGAACCACTAATCGCCGTGCGCCGCCGCGAGGTGCGCTCAGCCTCGAGAAGCGACGATCCCTTGAGGCCATGACCCCCGGAGCTCCCGGAGCTCCAGCACAGTCGACTTCGACCGCCAGGTAGTTTCGTTAGCCTGTAGGGTAGCGCAGGTTTCGATTCTTAGGTTTCTGTTGTTTTAGCTCCGCCACGGTCGCCAACCATCTCCGTCCACCCATTTGTCACTCCGACCCGACCACCACCTTCGCCTTAATCCGCTCCATCTTCTTCACCCAGCCATCCCCCATGTCTCGCCCCGGAGCATGTACTTCACCCTCCTCCGCCGTCGCCTCGCCGGAGGGTGCCGTCCCGATCCATTTCGTCACCCATTTCACCTCTAACCGGGTCGAGGCACTTTGCCCTCGACACAGGAGTTGGTCTATGTGTTTTGCAGGTCGATAGAGGCCCATCTGAGGGTCCGAACATCCAGGCACAGAAGCTCCAGTCCTCCGCCGTCGTCGGGCAACTACGGTGGTCGCCGGCCTCATCGGAGGCATACACTGGCTGCGGACCTCTGAGGCGAAGCTTTTGCACATCTCAGCAGCTTCAGAGGACCTCTCCACCGTGAGTATCGAGCCGGCGAAATCCACCGACGACCTGTTCTTGGAGGATCCTCAGTCACCGTCCGATCGAACTTTTTCGCCCAGTTATAATCAAGACCGTCCATTGGCGAGGGGCTAGCAGCTGTTAGATCCTGGTCAGGACCTCATCTGGAGCGTCCATCGTAGAGGAGAGGCGAGCCTACACCAGAGCCATTCGATCATACACGTGGCACGCCTCCGTCCGTCAAATCTCAGCCAGGGTTCCTCGAAGGGGCGCCAGCGATCCTACACCATTCGATCGTCCACATGGCACCTCCTCATCCGTCCGTGTTAATAAAGGGTAATTTACCCTTAAGCCCTTCTTTCTTCTGCTTTTATTAATTAGTCCTGTAAATATTTTAAGTAGTTGTTTTTTTGGACAAATTGCACGTCAAACCTTTATATTATTTCTATTTGCTTTTTAGTCCTCCTATATGTGGTCCACGTGCATCGACACATGAGGTTTTGGTTAAATTGCATTATATACCCTACAGTTCTTGTGTGTTATTGTTTGCATATTTTAAAATAGGAATTGCAAGTAGGTCCCTCCGTGCCTGGACCACGTGCCTTGCGCGTGAGTTATTGGGATTTTTGCACTATTGGGCCCTGGGCTTTTCTGCAGTGTTACTGTTTGATCCCCAAAAAATGTTTTTATGACATATAGGTCCCTGTACACTATGAGCCTTTGTTGGATTTAAATAAAATATCAAATCCAACCCAAATAGTGTGAAAATTTTCCTAATTTTTGGGTACATTTTTTAGGCTTTTTAGTATTTTTAAAAATTCAGAAATTGTTGTTTTTGTGTCTGTCCGGATTTGAAAATCATAAAAAATATTAAAACTCTTTTAAAAATTCTAAAAAAATTAGGATTTGTTAATTTTGTTGTGCTTGAGTTTCTGTGCATTTTAGCTATTTTTGGACACACAAAAAACCTTAAAAATTGAAAATAGTTAAAATCTTATAAAAATTCTAAAAAAGTATTGAAAAACCAAAAAAATTACAAACTCTTTTGCTGAATTTTCTTTGATGTTTCTATTTTTCATAAAAATTACCTCCAGGCTGTGACAGGACCATTTGATATTTTTCATGGCCCTTTGAAGCCTGGCTGGACAGTACCTCGCTGTTTCTGCCTTCTTGTTTTTTTATAAAATTCCATAAAAATCAAAAAAATCTCAAAAATTCACCAAAAACAATAAAAAACCTAAAAAACATAAAAATATTTTTGTTTGAATTTTTGGAGCTTTTTAGAGTGTTTAAATAATTTGTTGATTGTGCTTGTATTTACCTTTTTATTACTTTTCCTTATTATTAAAAATCCAAAAAAATATAAAAATAATTAAAAACTACCAAAAATACTTGTTTTTGGTTTATTTCATTCTTGACTACTTCGTAGGCCGCAAGGCCAATTCGTGTTCCCTGAGTCCGACCCTGGGTGCTACACCAAGCTAATCTCATAGCCAGGACCACTATTTTTGCTTTTATAGATTTATATCTCTGATTGGTGGTCTGATCCTCATTATTCTTGATCGAGCTGATTTCTCGAGCGACTGAGGTCGCAACTACCTTAGTTATCTGATTTACCTTAGTTGTTCGAGAATTTCCGGCTCATCACCCCTCCGCCTCTCTCTAACCGTGCGCGGCCGGGCGCTTGTCCCGAGGCCCCCCCGCGCACGTGCGAGGCACGTGTGTTCCGGGGGGAACGTCAGCTCCAACGTCACCAGGGGTCACGTGCAGCGCACGTGACCCGCTGGGTTATTTGCACACATACCCCCGGTTCTCCTCCTTATCGCATCTCAGCCCAACCAGCCAGAGGTCACTTGAGCGCACGTGACCCTCTTGTAAATTTGCAGCATCCACCCTCCATTTATTGGTAATAAAATCTAGCCCCCTTGCTCATTTTATTTATTTGTTTATTGCACGTATACCCCAATCTTTCCCTTCAATTTTGAACCTCTTTATTGCATTATTTAATTATTAAAAAATAGCATGATGTTTTTCACTTAATTCTCTACATTTGGACATATTGTGGATATTTTTATGTTCAATGGTTAATTATTAATTAATTATTCTGTGGAAAATTACAAACTTTGCCCATTTTGTGCTTTGAAATTCATAATTGATTAACCATTGCTCTAAAAATCCCCGAAAAATCACATATTGTAGAGTTAATTGTGCTTGACATGTGCCCAAAAAGATTTTCATTTGCATGTATAATTTGCCTTGTAGAAATTATTTTGCGTATTTCACTATTTAAATTTTAATAGGCATTAAACCCCACATTTTCGAGGTTTATGATTTTTCTGAGATCCATCATCTAGTGATAGATCTTAGATAATTTTATTTCTTGAAAATAAGTAGGTTTAATATTTATCATAATTAAATATTGAAATCATTCTGTTTGCATTTAAAAATTCATAAAAAATTCATAGTGCATCCAAAAATTCCAAAAAAAATTATTTTGCATTTATTTCATTATATTTTACATTGTGGCCAAATTTCATATTTTTTGGACACCATTTGATCGAAATTTATATTTTAGTCCCTAAAATAGGCCAAAAGTGCATTGTGCAGCCCTTTATTGCATTGAAAATTCCAAAAAAAGACCGTCTCGAAAACCGAACACGAAATTGGATAGACATAATTCTAAGTTGTTCCTTTGCCTCCTTGTGATCGACCTTGGGACTTGCCCAAGTAAAATGAACATAAAACCACTTGATTAAAAATGATTAAAAATTTGTGGTTATTTCTTTACCGTTTCCGATCGTTGCCTACAACGAACAACATTTTATTCTTTAAGCACAAACACAATTAAAAACAACTCCTTAACTCGGTATTTTCGGACCCGTCAGATGGCACTGTTGCCGGGGAGGCAAACGTCTTAATTTTGTGTTTTTAAATTTCTTATTCGGTTTTCCGCATTCGGGTAGTCTGACCCCCGAATTTTTCATTGTGAATACCATTTTATTTCTTGCATTTATTTTTCAGCATTTATTTCGTTTGTTCTATTTTTTGAGTCACTCTCTGACATCCTCTCTCTTATTTTTCTTGCGAGGTACCCGGTGTACGTGGAGCGGTTTTCAAGAAGCCGACGCATCTTCACCGACATCCGAAGAAGCCGCAATTAATTTAAGATCGAGTCGAGTCCTGAGAGAGCGTAAAGTTTAGGTTTTTAATTTCTGCAAATTTTAATTTCTGCTCATTTATAGCGGTGTCCGTTTGGACTCTCGTATGTGTAAAAAGACCTTGAACTCTATTTGTGGTGTGTCGTGGCCTGTTTCACTCTCCAGTGAGGGTGGAGCCCGACTTGGGTGGAGATTAGGATAGACCTGCACATACGGCTCTCAGAGCATTTTTATTTTTTGATTGTACTCGTAGGATCTTAAGCCAGACCACATATTAATCGAGACACACATAGATCGTTTAACTTAGCCAAAAATTTAAATCAATTCTTGCCCGCTAATAGAACGCTTAGGTGCAGTTTTCATAGGCTTGCATTTATTTACAATAATTAAATTCTGTATTGCATCCCACATGGATATTGTGAGGAGGCGCTGTAAGTCTTCTAACTGAGCATACATCATTGTTTTCACGTGCATCGACTTTTTCTGAACTCCTCCTTCTTGTTTTATCACATAATTTTGAAGGAATTTGGGACTATACAGTAGACGTGTATTTGTGCTCATCTAATTTTTCAGTGATCACCTCATTAAAATTGGGGCTGCTAAATATAGCCGATTTTAAGAACCCATAAAATCAAGAATTTCTACGAGAGAGCAACCCTGACCTTGGATGATTTTATTTTTCTGAGTGAGCGAGAGACGACACTTAAGGTTAGAACCAAGCTCCGACACCTAACATCTCGCTAATTTTTTTGCCAAGATTGATTTATCACCAACTAAAATTGAAAAGATAATAGCCGAACTCTTACGGTTTCATTGTGTGAGTTGGTGAACCCGGGGTTTGATTTGTATTTGCATTGGTATACGTGAACCAATACCGAAGATCAAAAGCCGCACCTTTGATAAAAATTCTTTTGACTTTCCCTTGCAATCATCTCTCTCTTTCTTGATCATGGAACTTTTCCCAAATTACAGATCCAACCCATCATTTCTTCCAACTCTTTCCAAAATGACCGAACATTTATCCGGAGATCCATCTGTGTTATACTACGAAAATGAATTTGTATCGGTTAGACCTAGAACACCTCCTCCAAGAGACTCTCAACCATCATCTCTCTTTACCAATCTGATTTGCTTCATGAATGACAATCCCTTGTTTTCGGACCTAACAGACCCACAACCGACTGTGGTCTCCGCTTCCTCATATATCAATCCTCTCTACGCCGATCGTACAATTGATCCTTCTTATTCAGTGAATGTCAATCCATCATTCATGGGAGATGATAATCACATGATTGAACTCAACACTTTTTCATATCTCCCGTCGTCCCCACCAGTGAACACCAATGAACAACCATTATCATGGATTGATCATCACAACCCCCTTTCAGACATGACAATCATATAGAGGACTGGACTGATTACATAGAAATACAGGAACCCTATATGTTGATTACACCATATCAAGATCCCACCACTCATGAACAAAGGAATAAATTCTACTCGGACCAAATTCACATTGAACCATATGAGCAACCGCCTTCCATAATTATTGAGGAGATATTTTCAGAAAATAAGGATCAAACATTGGACATTCTAAGAAACTCCTCTTCTAGCACATATAGGAAAATGGAAGATGAAATGATAGAATCACAAGAACACACATCGACTGCTCCCATAAGTGATCATGAATAAATTTTTGAGGATGATATCTCAATGATAAATAAAAGATTCGAATCAATGGAGGATAGAGTAATCTCATTCTATGGTGGTTTGGACATAAAAATGGATGAGGAAATAATTGGATCTGAAATTGAAAAATTTGAGGATATTCAGGAACCTAGGGACGATTCTGACAATATCACTTCCATTTCCCCTAGAGATGACTATGCCACTGATTCTCACTCTGAACACCCGAACCCCTGTTCATCTGAGGAACACACCATACCCCCACACCACACAGAAAATACCAAAAAATGGAAATATTTGAAAATAAATAAAAAATTGAACGGGAAGCAATGGAAAAACGCCTGATGTTTGAACTTCCCTTTATACAGGCCATTGAACACTTCCCCGACCTTAAAAGATTTATAACAGATAAATTAATGAACAAAAAGTCAGGTAGGATACGAACAAAGACTGAAAGACATATCTTTTCAATGGCCTCCTCCTTGGTGTTGAGGAGAAAAACCAAGAGCCGCATAGTGAAGCAGTTACCCAGACTTGACTGCAAAATCAAATACACAATTTTCACCCATGCTCGGATTGATGACGATGCACCGATCAATATCCTCCCGACCTCTGTATTTCACGAACTCAAACTCAGACCGATTCGAAAGATACGAGAGATTATTCAATTGGCGGACCGATCGATAAGACAGCCGAGAGGAATCATATCTGTCATCATGAAATTTCAAGGTGCTCTGCTCAAAGTAGAATTCACGATCATTGATATTGAGCATCAAGGAGAATTCACCCAGTCTCCAATCATTCTTGGAAAGCCATTCTTGGCATTGGCCAAGGCAATTATTGATTGTGAGACTCGGGAAATCAATTTCACAGCACTGGAAGCACTTAGATCCGACCATATCTTTGAGGAACCACGATCTTCTGAGGCAACCCACGAAGTCCCCGACAACCGTAACCATGAAGAGGTAGAAGAGCCCTACCCCACAGCCATACCTGAGACAGCGGTTGTTGATGAGACTATTGGTTTAGAGAATCTCCCCCTGCTCCATTCCCAGCCGCTCTCACCATGGAGAATCATGTATATGAATCATATGATCCGGAGACTTATGCATGGGCACACCCTGGGTCAACCTACTCTGACTACATGGATTACATCAACTCGACACAGGAATGCTCCAACATCGAATCAATTGAGAAAGAACATGCAGAGACTCTCCCCAGTATTTCAATTCCTGCGGATCTCAAAATAGACAAATCCTTCTTCTATGATCCTGAGACATATGCATGGTCAAACCCTGGAGCAACATTCTCTGAATATCTTAACCAAATCATCCCAAATCGAGAGTGCTCAAACATTCGGGAGACTAAGAACAAGCACGCAAGCCGAGCACCGACCAAGGAGAATTCCAATGGCTATTCATCTGAATACTCAAGTGAACCGACACCTTCACGAAGAAATAAAAAGAGAGTCACCTTTGACCTTTCGGAAGAGGAATCATCTGACGATCCCTCATCAGGTCCGGAAAAGGTAGTCTATATGAGTGAAGTCTGTTCGGCATCTCTAAAGCCATATCTTCGCAAGGATCCAAAATTCAATTCTTGTTGGAAAACTCCCGTTCCAAACTACTACTCATCCAAAGCTGATGCTCCTGCCCTCTTCAAGTACACTGGAATTCTTTCATATGAGTTGACCGAGACCGGTGCTTCCGAGTATTCATCTGAGGACAAATCGCTTGACCCCAAGAAGGAACGAATTCTAAGGAAACAACTAAGGAAACAAAAAGACATGAATACTTGGAGTATGTCCACCTTTGGATACTACTTCTCTGAGGATAATTCCGATGGTGGATATCTTTCATCTGACTCAAACACTTCATCCACTATCCATCATGATTTTTCTGAGGATGACACTGACAATAGTTGGGAATCATATGCTTCATCTCCATCTCATCATTGCGATCTCCCACCGCAGGCTCACAAGAAGATCAGCCGAAAACCGCCTTAATCATCGGCTACCCACCCTCTGTCCCGACCACATCGGTCCCCTTGTACAGCTTCTTCCTCTACTTAGGCCAAGGCCTAAGTATGGGGGGGACCTATGCCATTTGTATATACCATTTCTCTCATCACACTCCTTTCAATCACTCCATTTCCACCCTTCTCTTATACTTAGGCTGACTAGAGCCTAAGTATAGGGGGAACCGACACCCACCTGTATATACTCTCCTCATTTACATACCCTGACCGCGTCTTTTGCGCTCTTCTTCTATACTTAAACTGTTCACAGTCTAAGTATAGGGGGGCGGGCCATTGTATTTTTTCCACTCTCTTACGCTTAGCCCGAGCTATGTCTTCATTACGCTTCTTGTGCTCTGAGGACACAGCACTCGCTAAGTATAGGGGGGTATGTATATATACTTTGTATATATTTTAGCCATACCTCGTACTTTTGCGTAAGTCTATATGTATTTATGGGGTGGGTAATTCATTTAAAAAAATTTTGAAAAATAAAAAAGAAAAGAAAAAGGATTTTGCTATTGACACTGACTTTGCCCAATTTTTTTTTTGAAAATGGCTTCTTATTCATTCTTGCATTGAAAAAAAATCCCTTGCATAAAAGAAAAAAATGTCTGCATTTCACACACCTACACTTCATCCAGCATCGCATTCATCTGCATCTGTGAAAAGTCATTGGGTCTGAACCGAGTTGTGAACAGAAACCGAGAGTGGTCTGGACTTGACCTTAATCCACCTAATTTTCCGAGGAACTTCACCGAGAAATAGGATTCTAAGAGCTTCAGGTCTTTTGGACTTAATTCTTTAAGTTCCACATGACAATGTGCAGCGTTTGACTCATAGTGTCTAACCTGGTCTCTTCACTCTGGGTACAACTCTGGAATAGGGAATTACTTTGTACTCTCGCACTATGCACTTAGCTCAACTCAGACAGGATGTTGGAAGGCTGTGTGAGTCTCTATTCTGGTAGCGTGGACATCTAAAGACCGGAGTACGGGTTGAAATAAAGCTTCGGAAAAGGGATGGATGGCTGGGCACAATTTTTTCTAAGACCCCAAAAAATGTACGAAACAAAATGATTCTATATCTGTAGGGGCACAACAAGATCCAAGCAGAACCACCAAAAATTCCAAATACAAAGAAACAACTACCAAATAAAATCCGACCAAAAAGGTCCAAGCTTCAAGAAACCTGCAGATCTTGGTGGAGACTCAGCTACACTGGCCATCTTCACAAGGAGAGGTGACTACACTGGCCACCCTCCAGTTCTTTTCCCTTTCTTCTATCTTCTCCCCCAATTCGATTGTGAACACAACACGACAAACCTTAGAAGGAAATACCTGACTCCCCGAGAACGAGTTACTGGAGAGGAGATGAGCAAGGTAGTCCGGCATTCTGGATGGGAAGAGCTAAAACCCTTGACATACATAAGTCGGTTGTTCAATGTTCATAGGGTATACTTTGGGAAGAGGATTGATCTAAGATGACTTCTGAGCCGAAACTGTGACAATGATGTGTAGAACTTGAGGGCTGTTGATTTTAAAATTCTAAGTCTCACAGAAGTCCGACACACAAATAATACAAAGGTCGAGTTTGTTTCACTTTCACCTTTAGTTCATGGTATTGGTATGGAACCCAATCTCATTTCACCTCATGGCATTTCTTTTTTATGCTCATGGACGAGCATAGTTTAAGTATAGGGGGATGATGAATCTCAGATTCATCACTCTAAATCTCATTTATTAAGATCGATTCCCTCAAAATCAACCGCATATCTGCATCTATTCTGCATAATTAACATTCATGCATATTGTCATAAGAATGGCATTTTATTCATAATTTCTGTAGCAAAAAATCCAAGCCAATTTTGACCTGTAAATAGCCTAATTCTCGGATTTTTAACTCCTTCATGCTAACACCACAAAACCCAAAACTACTTCCACCGTGTCCATATCACTCACAAGAATAAATGAATAACCCAAATAAGTGGACCAAAAACCCAAACCCTAGTTTCAGGATTCTCGGACTAAAAGCTACATATCTTCCTCATCCAGTGTCCGATTTGATCCTACTCACTTTTGAACTAATGTACATTCAATTACCTTCAAAACAAGACCAAATTCAAGTGAATCGGAGCTCGTATGTGAAAGTTGGGTTTTGGGCCTCTTTTGTACATTGTATATTTTAGCGGTTTTCTGACCTATATTTTTTGTACATATTTTATTATTAATAAAAATCCAAAAAATTAGATTTAGATGTCTTTTATTTGTCTCTGATTTTTCCATATTTTTTCCGGAATTTTATCTTGTTTAAAAATGACAAAAAATTAGAAAACCCAAAAAATCAAGGTATTCTATGCACATGGGATACCCCAAAATTCACTTTTTACATTTGACCGATTTTGGCTTTGATGTCTTCACAAAAGTTGTAGATATCATTGAGACGAGCATTTTTTGTGAAGGAACTTTTTCGATCCGAGGTCGTTTATATTTCTTTTTGATTTTACAAAATGTTTTTTCTTGAATTTTCTGGTGCTGACACGTGGCAGCCCCAGAGGCCGCCACATGTCAGTGATTTTTGGACGTTTTAATTATTCGTTTTTATAAAAAATTTTAAAAAAGCCAACGCACGTGCAAGGCACGTGCCCCCAGGCACGCGCCAAGCACGTATGCGCCTGCCCCCTCTCTCACTACGCGCCACGTGGCCCCTCCACGGTCGTTCGATCAGCGGCCGATCGAACGGCCGCTGGCCTTCGTCTTCTCCCAAACTACCTCCGCAATCCTCACCGATGCCGTCCCCGCATTCGACGCTAATCGTCGCCTCTGCGTCTCTCTCTCGCTGCCAACCTCCTCCGCAACTCACGCCGTTCGTCTCGCAACTTCCATCGCCGACCCCTCTCATCTCTCCCCTACTTAAAGACCACAGCCGCCACTGTTCCCATCATCCGCCGATAAGCTGCAAGTGGGAGGAGCGATGGTGACAGCGCCGCCTCCCCCCTTTCCTCGACGAGATCCAAGGCCGATTATACGCCTTGCCACAGACGCTCTGCCGACCTTCCTCGCTCCGGTCCTTTATCGTGGATCCAACGACGACACCAACGCCGCTATCTTCGCTCATCCTCCACCTTCGACAACTGCGTTCATCACCGCCTACGTCTTCTTCTCCCTCAACTCCGCCAACCTCCGTCGACTTCGACCAACAGCAGCTTCAACCTCCGAAAGACGTTCCATCTCCAGCGACACCTTCAACTTCACCGTGCCACTACGACTCCATCCCCGACATATCGCTCCGCTGCCAGCATCTTCCCCGACATCTTCTCCGACGCACCAGCTCCACCGACATTTCACACCTTTAGCTTCTCCACCGCTAGGAGATCCCCCAGCCATCCACCAGCCGCTCGCATCTTCACCGACGACGCTGCTCCAACGCCGATCACCATCATCAGCAGCTCCCTCCATCGTGGCCTGCCGCTAGAGATGCAAATGGATACAGATATATCCGTATTCGCTCCGTCACCGTATCCGTTTTATACAGATTTTTACATCCGTATCCGTATCCATTTTAAAATGGATACAGATATGGATATCATTTTGATATCCGCAAACATCCGTATCCGTATCCGTATATCCGTTTTAGTATATAAATATAGATGTAGATTTATTTTGAACCATATATAACATAATTCTCTACTTCCTTTTACCATATTTATATACTTTTTATGATACAAACACATTTAGTAAATTAATATGATGTGTTTTCCTTCCAATTCTTATATATTTAAGTCGATTCTATAGAGTATTTCTAACATTATTCGTGTGCGAACAATATCCGTTTTACATCCGTATCTGTTTTTAAGGATATGGTAAGATAGTTTTAATATCCGTCAATATCCGTATTCGTATTAAAAAATGGATAAGGATATGGTAATACCTATATCCGTATCCGTATCCGACCGTTTGCATCCCTACCTGCCGCCCCTTGATGAATGCCCATTCATCACTCTTTATTCTTTTATTTTAGCTACAAAACCTATGCAAAACACATGTATATTCTTGTAAATAGCAACAATTACCAAAAAGCATGCATTGTGTAAATATGCATATTTAGCATGTTTTTGTGCATAAATAAAAGAATAAAGAAATAAAAAAAGGAGATATTTAGAATAAATATTGAGCGAACTAATCCCAAGGGAGGGCTCAGCATGGGCCTGACCGCAAAAGAACACAAGTAGAGAGAGATAGGGAAGCTCATGTGTTTGTACATATACCTGTAAATAAATAAAAATTATTTTCCTCTTATTCAAAATAAAATTGTGTGTTTATTTATTTATATATATTTGCAAATATCAAATCAAAATAAAAAATGGAAAAATAAAAATAAATAAAACTCACTTCATCATTGTACATAGACCTTGGATCTATTTATTATCACCTTGTAAATAAATAATTACAATCTAAAAAAATATTTTCAAATTCCTTATTTTATGATGTAAATAAATAAAATAAAAATTAGTAAAATAAAAATAAAATAAAAAGAAATAAAATAAAAAATCCATGTCCACCTAGTATATATACCATGTATGTATATAAATAAAAGTATTTATTCTTCCCTTGTAAATAAATAATAAAAATCAAATAAAATACCCTTTTATTCCAAATTTTATTTTATAAATAAATATAATATAAAATTGGAATAAAATGTACAAAAATAAATAACTAAAAATCCAAAATCCAAAAATACATATGTATATACCTATATATAATAATACTATTTTGTAAATACATAATTTATATTTCAAAAAAATAAATAAAAATCACTAAAAATTAATTTGAAAATAGATAAACATTTTTCATGTTTTAAGTTTTTCGAAATAACTGCATTTACTATTTTTTTTATAGAATTTCTAAATCTTTAATAATTGGCGAGCTCTGATTGGTCCACAGGGGAGGTTGACCCCCGGTCAACTCTCCCCCCAGGACCACCAGACTCGGATTATGTGCGCCCGACCCGATTTCTCCTATTTTCCCCACTCGATCCGATCGCCAAATACCTAAACCCCGGGCTCCATTTGTTCCTTGATCATCCGAGACCCTCGCCCGGGGTGGATTTTTGGGATCCGAGCTTCACAGAGCCGTGCCCGATCTGATCTTCTCGGACCCTAGTGGTATATGGCTGAACCTCCACCGCGCTTTTCACGCCATATTTGGCATTCCCCCTCAACGCCAGTGACCTCCTCTTCTTCGCCAGAGTGACAGCAACGCGAAGGAGGGTAGCAGCGAGGCTCGGGCAACCGAGAACCACTGATCTGGTGACTTCGTCGCCGTGCGCCGCCGCGAGGTGCGCTCAGCCTCGGGAAGCGACGATCCCGTGAGGCCATGACCCCCGGAGCTCCCTGAGCTCCAGCACAGTCGACTTCGACCTCCAGGTAGTTTCGTTAGCTTGTAGGGTAGCGTAGGTTTCGATTCTTAGGTTTCTGTTGTTTTAGCTCCGCCACCGTCGCCAACCGTCTCCGTCCACCCATTTGTCACTCCGACCCGACCACCACCTTCGCCTTACTCCGCTCCACCTTCTTCACCCAGCCATCCCCCCTGTCTCACCCCAGAGCAGGTACTTTACCCTCCTCCGCCATCGCCTCGCCGGAGGGTGCCGCCCCGATCCATTTCGTCACCCATTTCACCTCTAACCGGGTCGAGGCACTTTGCCCTCGACACATGAGTTAGTCTGTGTGTTTTGGAGGTCGATAGAGGCCCATCTGAGGGTCCGAACATCCAGGCACAACATCTCTAGTCCTCCGCCGTCGCCGGGCCACTCCGGTGGTCGTCGGCCTCATCGGAGGCATCCATTGGCTACGGACCACCGAGGCGAAGCTTTTGCACATCTCAGCAGCTTCAGAGGACCTCTCCACCGTGAGTATCGAGCCGACGAAATCTGCCGGCGACCTGTTCTTGGAGGATCCTCAGTCACCGTCCGATCGAGCTCCTTCGCCCAGTTCTAATCACGACCGTCCATTGGCGAGGGGCTAGCAACCATTAGATCCTGGTCAGGACCTCATCTGGAGCGTCCATCGCAGAGGAGAGGCGAGCCTACACCGGAGCCATCCGATCATACACGTGGCACGCCTCCGTCCGTCAAATCTCAGCCAGGGTTCATCGAAGGGGAGCCAGCGATCCTACACCGTTCGATAGTCCACGTGGCACCTTCTCAGCCGTCCGCGTTAATAAAGGGTAATTTACCCTTAAGCCCTTCTTTCTTCTGCTTTTATTAATTAGTCCTGTATATATTTTAAGTAGTTGTTTTTATTTTGGACAAATTGCACGTCAGACCTTTATGTTCTTTCTATTTGCTTTTTAGTCCTCCTATATGTGGTCCACGTGCATCGACACGTGAGGTTTTGGTTAAGTTGCATTACATACCCTGCAGTTCTTGTGTATTATTGTTTGCATATTTTAAAATAGGAATTGCAATTAGGTCCCTCCGTGCCTGGACCACGTGCCTTGCGCATGAGTTATTGGGATTTTTGCACTATTGGGCCCTGGGCTTTTCTGCAGTGTTACTGTTTGATCCCCAAAGAATGTTTTTATGACATATAGGTCCCTATACACTATGAGCCTTTGTTGGATTTAAATAAAATGTCAAATCCAACCCAAATAGTGTGAAATTTGGATACGTGGCTCCTACCACTGTGTAAAAATTTTCCTAATTTTTGGGTACATTTTTGAGGCTTTTTAGTATTTTTAAAAATTCAGAAATTGTTGTTTTTGTGTCTGTCCGGATTTGAAAATCATAAAAAATATTAAAACTCTTTTAAAAATTCTAAAAAAATTAGGATTTGTTAATTTTGTTGTGCTTGAGTTTCTTTGCATTTTAGCTATTTTTGGACACACAAAAAACCTTAAAAATTGAAAAATAATTAAAATCTTATAAAAATTCTAAAAAATTATTGAAAAACCAAAAAAATTACAAACTCTTTTAATGAATTTTCTTTGTTGTTTATATTTTTCATAAAAATTACCTCCAGGCTGTGACAGGACCATTTGATATTTTTCATGACCCTTTGAAGCCTGGCTGGACAGTACCTCACTGTTTCTGCCTTCTTATATTTTTATAAAATTCCATAAAAATCAGAAAAATCTCAAAAATTCACCAAAAACAGTAAAAAACCTAAAAAAACATAAAAATATTTTTGTTTGAATTTTTGGAGCTTTTTACAGTGTTTAAATAATTTGTTGATTGTGCTTGTATTTACCTTTTTATTACTTTTCCTTATTATTAAAAATCCAAAAAAATATAAAAATAATTAAAAACCACCAAAAATACTTGTTTTTGCTTTATTTCATTCTTGACTACTTCGTAGGCTGCAAGGCCAATTCGTGCTCCCTGAGTCCGACCCTGGGTGCTACACCAGGCTAATCTCATAGCCAGGGCCACTATTTTTGCTTTTATTGATTTATATCTCTGATTGGTGGTCTGATCCTCATTTTTCTTGATGGAGCTGATTTCTCGAGCGACTGAGGTCGCAACTACCTTAATTATCTGATTTACCTTAGTTGTTCGGGAATTTCCGGCTCATCACCCCTCCGCCTCTCTCTAACCGTGCGCAGCCGGGCGCTTGTCTCGAGGCCCCCCCGCGCACGTGCGAGGCACGTGTGTTCCGGGGGGAACGTCAGCTCCAACGTCACTAGGGGTCACATGCAACGCACGTGACCCGCTGGGTTATTTGCACACATACCCCCAGTTCTCCTCCTTATCGCATCTCATCCCAACCAGCCAGAGGTCACGTGCAACGCACGCGACCCTCTTGTAAATTTGCAGCATCCACCCTCCATTTATTGGTCATAAAATCTATCCCCCCCTCATTTTATTTATTTGTTTATTGCACGTATACCCCTGTCTTTCCCTTTAATTTTGAACCTCTTTATTGCATTATTTAATTATTAAAAAATAGCATGATGTTCTTCACTTAATTCTCTACATTTGAACATATTGTGGATATTTTTATGTTTAATGGTTAATTATTAATTAATTATTCCGTGGAAAATTGCAAACTTTGCCCATTTTGTGCTCTGAAATTCATAATTGATTAACCATTGCTCTAAAAATCCCCGAAAAATCATATATTGCAGCGTTAATTGTGCTTGACATTGTTCCTAAAAAGATTTTCATTTGCATGTATAATTTGCCTTGTAGAAATTATTTTGCGTATTTCACTATTTAATTTTTAATAGGCATTAAACCCCACATTTTCGAGGTTTATGATTTTTCTGAGATCCATCATCTAGTGATAGATCTTACATAATTTTATTTCTTGAAAATAAGTAGGTTTAATATTTATCATAATTAAATATTGAAATCATTCTGTTTGCATTTAAAAATTCATAAAAAATTCATAGTGCATCCAAAAATTCCAAAAATAATTACTTTGCATTTATTTCATTATATTTTACATTGTGGCCAAATTTCATATTTTTCGGACATCATTTGATCAAAATTTATATTTTAGTCCCTAAAATAAGCCAAAAGTGCATTGTGCAGCTCTTTATTGCATTGAAAATTCCAAAAAAAGACCGCCTCGAAAACCGAACACGAAATTGGATAGACATAATTCTATGTTGTTCCTTTGCCTCCTTGTGATCGACCTTGGGACTTGCCCAAGTAAAATAAACATAAAACCACTTGATTAAAATTGATTAAAAATTTGTGGTTATTTCTTGACCGTTTCCGATCGCCGGCCTACAACGAACAACACATTATTCTTTAAGCACGAACACAATTAAATACAACTCCTTAACTCGGTATTTTCGGACCCGTTAGATGGCACCGTTGCCGGGGAGGCAAACAACTTAGTTTTGTGTTTTTAAATTTCTTATTCGGTTTTCCGCATTCGGGTAGTCTGACCCCCGAATTTTTCATTGTGAATACTATTTTATTTCTTGCATTTATTTTTCAGCATTTATTTCGTTTGTTCTATTTTTTGAGTCACTCTCTGACATCCTCTCTCTTATTTTTCTTGCAAGGTACCCGGCGTACGTGGAGCGGTTTTCAAGAAGCCGACGCATCTTCACCGACATCCGAAGAAGCCGCAATTAATTTAAGATCGAGTCGAGTCCTGAGAGAGCGTAGAGTTTAGGTTTTTAATTTCTGCAAATTTTAATTTCTGCTCATTTATAGCGGTGTCCGTTTGGACTCTCGCGTGTATAAAAAGACCTTGAACTATATTTGTGGCGTGTCGTGGCCTGTTTCACTCTCCAGTGAGGGTGGGGCCCGACTTGGGTGGCGATTAGGATAGACCTGCTGATGAATCCACATTTCATCATCTTTATTCTATCATTTTGGCATCAAAAACCCTAGCAAATGCCTGTAAATATCATTAATATCATCATCTTAGCATTCATGCATGTGCATCATATTAGTGTATAAAATATTGTAATTAAAGCCAAAATTATAGAATAAATAAAGAAAAGAAAAAGAATAAAATATTGTAAATATTTTATGACCTGAAACCCCGAGACCTAGGCATCTTGATGAATAGTTCGACAAGGAATAAAGTAGGGGGAGATAAGGTCCGGAATACAAATAAAATACCTATACATTCTATTCATTCTTTATTCATTTTGGGACCTATTTTTGATTCCACTTTTTATACATCAAGTAAAGAAAACTTTTTACATGAAAGTTGCAGATAATTTTATAAAGAAAAATACAAAATTGATTTCACAGAAAAATAATGTACAGATAAAAAGTTATGGTATGAATAAAATTCCAGAATCCCAACTTCCCAGACCCGTATCTCACAAACAACAACTCCAAATGCAGCATACTCTCCTTTAATAGTATATAGAAGAAAACAAGCTAATTATTGGTGGTGGTTTCGCATTTGGCGGAGCTACGGTTTGAAAGTTGAGTTTTGGACCCCTATTGTATACTTGTACATATTAAAATATTCAATTTATTATTTATTCATTATTTTTATATTTTTATATTTTTTATAATTTCATAAATATTACTTATAATAATTATGTGCATTAAAATTAGAATAAAAATGCAAAGAAAATACAAAATAAAATACATACATATTTGACACATAGGTATTATACCTGTACTTATATCTATGTAAAATATACTTCTATTTTATTAATTATACAAATTATATCAGAAAAATAAATAAAAATACATTTGTGAACATAAAAGTATCTTATAATTTTAGAAAATAGTAAATAAAAATAATAAAATTAAAATACACAAAATAAAAATTAAATACTTAAAATACATAGGTATTATACCTATCTAAGGCTAAAAAGTGAACTTATAAAAATATGCCTCATAAAAATAAATAAAAATCATAATAAAATACTATATAAAATAACGAATATTTTTTTATTTTATAATCATTAATTAATTCGGCCTTTTTCTATTTTTTATTGAATTTATAAAACAATTATCAGGGATTTTCCCTGATTGGTCCACGTGGACCAATCAGGAGACGGCCCCAGTTGACCTAGGTCAACTGGTCGTCCTCCCCACCTACCCCTGTCAGACGACCTGGTTTTTGGCGTTTTTGGCGGGCTTCTCTAGGTTGCATCTTTCACCCATTTGCCTCGATTTCTTCTGCAAATCTCTCCACCTACCATCAAGCTTGCTCGCCATGCGATTACATCAGGCTAAGCATCACTGTGGCGCAAGATTTTTCTTGGTCTTTGGACCCCTGCAACTCAGGGTCAAACCAAATAAGAGAAGCCTCCGACCTTGCGATTGAATTTTGAACACTCTCTGGTCCACCCCTTGCGCCCATTCCTATCCCCAGAGCTTCCTGGAGGTGACAGCTCCACTGCGAAGCCATCAGCCAAGGCAGCCGAGGTCGGAGGTGCTTCCACCACCTCCCGCGAGTACGCCGGTCGAGGTACTTTCTTCCCTCTGGCTCCGGCCATTGAGGGCCCTTTCCCCGTCATTTCTTTCATGCATTTTACTCCTGTTAGCCTAAGGATGAAAAACCCTCAAAAAAATTAGAGTTCCATTGACTCGATCGTTCGATCCATCACTGTGGCCGGAGCGCAACTCCGGCCGTTCGTCGCCACAGTGTGTTACACCTCCCCACGACCTTCCAAGGGTCCAGGCAGTTTGCCCTGGACCCTTTGACCATTTTTGCAGGTCAAAGCTGAAGTGAAGACATCTGGAGCTCGAGTTTTGAGCTCGCCGGAGCCAACGAAGCCTCACAGCTCCGCCAGCCCCCAGCGAGCACCACGGCCACCGCCGTGCCTTTTTGACGACTCCAGGAGAAAGAGAAGACCCTCTGGAGCTTCCCCGACCTTTTTGCGAGCCCAAACGCCGCCGGAGCTGGACGGAGGAGCTCGGAGAACTTCGCCTGGCGGAGCTCCTCCGTGTTCTTCCATCCGCCTTCACAACCGTTGGATCTTGGAGCGAACCCAGATCGTGCAGCCACCGTCGGATCCTCCCGTGCTTCGACCGTTGATCATCCTCGAAGATCTGATCGTAGCCGCCCATCCGCGAAGCGGCATCGCCGCATCAGAAGCCGACAGGTGTTTAAGTGAAGCGCCCCTCGCCGCTGGATCGAGCTTCGTCCCCAGCCGTTGGATCGCCGCAACGTGTCACCAGCGCCCGCTCCGCCGTCGGATCACGCGTCGAGGGTATTTTGCATCTACACCCTCGCATATTTTGTATTTATAGTTTAGTCGTTAAACTTTCATCTGCAGTATAATATTTTTGTAATATTTGCAATTAGAACCCTGTCGTTTTCTTATTTGCAACTAGGTCCCCTACTACGTCACCTCACGTGACCAGTTCACGTGAGGCGTAGGCATTTTGCAAGGGTACCCTCGACCTTTGGTGTATTTTGTTTGAGTACCAAAACTTTCATATCACGTGCTATATTTTTTGGATAAATTGCGCGTAAGCCCCCAGGTTCTTGGATAATTACATTTTGGTCCTCGCCAAGCGCGTGCAAGTCACGCGCCCTGGTGGGTAATTTACACTGATACCCAGGCGGGTTTTGTAATTGCTGTTTGGCCCTAAAAATTGAATATTTAGTTTAAAACTTTGTGGAAAATTGCATGTGAGCCCCTAGATGTTTGAGAAATTGCAAATATACCCCTGCTAGGCCTGTTAATTGTTTGGATGCTTGTTGTAATTATTTAAATTATCTTTTTAAGTCCAAAAATTCCACAAATTAGGGTTTAGCTCCTGGATACATGTATTTTGACGCCCTAATTTTAGTTTTTGATTTTATTTTACTTTCGTATTTATTAAAAATCAAAAACATGGTTTTTGTGCACTGTCTAGCTTAGAAAATGCCAAAAAAATTAAAGCACTTCGAAAAATTCCAAAAAATTACCTAGTGTCTATTTTAACCTATTTTAGTGTCAGTCCAAAAATCATTAAAAATCTCAAAAGAAAAACACTGAAAATTTAAAAACACTCTAAAACTTCAAAAAAATATGTAAAATAAAAAAACTCCAAAAAATACAAACTCAGTTCCTGTTTGTTCTATATTTCATCTTCTTTATAAGAAAATTATTGTTAAAAATTTTGATTGCTGTTTGCTATTTTTAACATCCATTTTATTCACAACCAGCACTCATTTCACTGTTTTGCTTTATTTCAGTATTTAAAAATACCAAAAACACCTTGAAAAAATCCCCAAAAATCACAAAAACAGTAAACAAAATCCTAAAAATATCAAAAACATTTAATTTCTGAATTTTTGGTTATTTTTGCACATTTTTATAAATACTTTATCTTGTCTTTTCTTACATTGTCCTTATTTTCCAATATTGAAAAAGAAAATAGAAAAATATAAAATATAAAATTATAAAAATCAGAAAATTAAAAATCAAAATACAAAATTAAAAATTAAATTAAAATAAAAAAAATAAAAATTAAAAACCCACAAAAATTGCATTGTTTGCTTGCTTAGTGTAGACACATCACACACATTCACTTACGCACATTTATTTGAACTACCCTGTTTGCTCCCTGTGTTCGAACTCTCTGCATACTTGCCCTTTACATCATTTGTGCAGAGTTAAAAATAAATTTTAACTCCACATTATGTTTAATTTATTGATCTTTAGTGTGGGTTAATTGTTGATTAAATGCAGGTTTCATTTGAGAGTCGCCACAGCGACGGTTGTCTCCGCCTTGTGTGAGACACCTATTTAGACTCCATTGAAATTTGTATTTATCAAATGACGCCGTTGCCGGGGAGCAACAACGAGTTGTTCTTATTTTTGTTTGCTTGTCACTGCTTGTCTACCATTGCTAGTTCTTATCTCTCTTACACTTTTGACATATATTGATTGAGCTATTCTGACCATCCTTTCTTGTCTTCTTGCGAGGGGTCGCGGAGTAAGGCGGATTGCCTAGGTGACCCGAAGCAACCTTGGGAAGCGGAGCCGGGCTTTCTTTAGCCAGGCCGGCAGGAGAGAGCAGGAGGAGTGAGAGAGTGATTAGTTTAGCTTGCATTTTATTCTGCGAGAGAGAGTGATTCATTAATTTGTAATAATACAGGTACTTGGACTCTTGGACACTCCGGGCCTAATTTCTGGGTGTTTGTTCACCCGGGGGCTCACCGCGGTTTTTGCCGAGTTTTGACCGATGTCATTTGCCGGTTTTGATTTCATTTTCACTTTCTTTTGTGGATTGAGCCCTTAGTTTTAGGCCTGCTTGATCGATTAAATTAGGTCCAAACACACTAAATAACCTTTGCATGTACCTATAGTTCGTACTTGGACTTAGTTTAATTAAACAGTTAGCTCCCTTTCTTAGATCCGCCGCACCGCGAGCCCTCCCCATCAAGCGCTACTCCTGAACTCGATGTGTCGAGAAGAGGAGGGGAGTGTCTAGACCGGACTCTTAGGATCAACGATTGGTAGTTGACTTGTGGTTCTTCATGCTAGCAGTTGCCTATCTTAGGATGATTTCCGCATTGCATATCAGCATATAGACTAGGTTTATAAATTTCTGCTTTGCATCCCGCATGGAGGGAGCTGGGATTGGCTGTAAGTCTTCTTACTTTGCATCCATCATTTAGGCGCAAAGGTGAGATCTCCATCTTTGTGTCGACTTGCACGGCTTTTCCGACTCTATTCTCCCTCTGTTTTTGGACAAAGTAGGATCAAGAAAACACAAAAATCATTAGGCGCTTGTTTGAATCTACTCAAAAGAAGCGATAACACCAAAAAATTAAAAAAAGGGACTGCTAAGAAAACCTTGACCAAAAATAAATTCGTAATTGGATTCATTGATTGGGGAGAGTAACACCCTCACTTGTATTCAGGTTGCATGGGAAGGTTTCCTTCCAAGTGAGGTGAGCGTTTCGTAAGATTAGAGCCAAAATCCCAGCTTGTGGCTGCCTTGTGTATCGCCTGGATTTCCGAAGTATTGGCGCTTCTATCGTACGTGGACGAGTAGGGCTTGGTCAACATTGGTGACTCTCTATTGTGCAGAGCATCGACCTTGTCCGAAGTATCGAGCCTAGGCCACGCCTTCACGGGGGTGTCTGTCTCATCGTCTCGCGTCCGAGTAGGTTCTTGCACGCTAATGAGTGATTCCGTTGCGAGCGAGTTCCGAAGTATCGGTTTCGCCTATTGGCTTCCTCTCTTATTCTTTGGCTTAGTAGGGATCCAGGAAGGGTTACAAGGACCTCAAAAAGTGCAAGCTACAGGTTACACAGGAGGAGGACAAGTACGAGATACTCTTCCGGTAGTACTCTCTCTCCTTCAGGCGTAGCGCTCTAAGGACTCGTGAAAAGATTAATTCTTGAATACAAGCTAAAACCAAAAAGATAAAAGCCGAACCTTCACGGCTTCATGTGTTGAGTTGGTGAATTCACCCCTGTCTTGCGTTTGATTGCTAGTTTTATCTAAGGTCAAGATCAAAAACACAGCACAATTGTGCGCAATATTGCTTCTCATTTCTTCCTTCTTCTTCTGCATCCTTTCTGCTCTTCCCAATAATCAAGATGATGGGACGGAGATCTCTTAGGCCGACCTTGTCGGCACCGCTATCCAACACTCCTCCTCATTCATCTAGGACTACCTCGGAGAGTCCGCTCTCCGAGCCTGAGTTTACATCCACCCTGTTCCCCCTCGACCACCCTTCCCATTCTCCTTCCATCAGTCCAAGAGTTTCAGAATTCAGTGCTTCACAGAGTTCAGATCATTCGACAGCACCTGAGATGGCCTCTTTTGCTTTTTCAGAAAATCCAGTAATGGCAGACAGAGGCGAGCACCCAGATGACCATGATCACCCTCCGTTCATAATTGATCAGGTGGCCATCAACAACTCCTTGTTAGCGTCCCTGGAGACCATGCAGAGACAGATCCGTGACCAGGGAACATTCATGGGTGATCTGATGAGAGAGATAGCACAGATGAGAGAGAACCGACCTGGGGGCGGTGGCGGTGGAGGAGGAGGAGGACCTGATGCAGGAGGAGGTGATCCAGATGCTGAGAGACCGCCACAGACCATTATGAGGGAATTGCACAACCCAGTGCATCCCCCACTCACCGCTGGATCAGACTCCCGCCCATTCACGGAGATTTCGAGCTTCGGCCCCACACTATCCAGCTTCTACCCAAGTTCCATGGGTTGCCGACCGAAGAGCAGCACCTCCACCTCCAGGAATTCGAGATGATATGCAACACCATCCATGATCGGTTGATGACCGAGGACACCATAAAGATGATCGCCTTTCCATTCTCTTTGGTTGATAGAGCCGCATACTGGCTCAAACATCTGGGGCGATTCGTCGACACATGGGCAGATCTCCGGACCGCATACTTGAAGAAGTACTACCCTCTCGGCCAGACCAACGCAGCCAGAGCCATGATCAGTAACTTTGTCATGATCCTGAATGAACAATTCCATGAAGCTTGGGATCACTTTCGAGAGCTCATCGACCGGTGTCCACATCATGACATTTCCAAGCCCAATCTCGTGCAGAGTTTTTTCTGTGGGCTAACACCGGAGCTGCAGGGGCTAGTGAACGCCTCTTGTGGTGGGTCTTATTTCTTCAAGGGAGAAGACGACGTCTGGGCCATCTACGAAGGCATGGCAGAAAACTCCACAGTGATGGCCCAAGCTCGAGTCTACACACAGCAGAAGCCCCCGCAAGGAGCGGGATCATTCCAGAGGATCGCCCGCATCGATGCCGGTCCCAATACAGTGTCAGCTGCCGCAGCCCAAGCTGAATCAGCCGCAGCTGACATGGGCATAATCAGTGAGAAGCTGGACCGCCTCGAGATCCTCGAGAAGAAGCAGATGCAAGGCATGGCCCAGATGGATCAAATTGCCAAGACCATGAGTGATCTGAAGACGCAGATCTTGTGCGTCCAGGAGGCACAAACTCAGTCACAACAACCTTCCAGATCACGTGCTGATCCGAGCAGTAGCAATGCCAACCAGCCCTCTACCTCGTACCGTCAGGTGAACCATGTCCAGGCAGAGCCGGTTCCACTGCTACCGTACTATCCATCGCAGCCGCCATCTACAGATACTCAGATGGTGGTGTATCAGCCGGAGCAGCCACTGACAGTTCTTCCTCCATCCTCCTTTGAGCAGGACCCATTGATGGAAGTCAATGGGATATGGTACGACCGGTACCCTCAGCCCAGGATTCGTCGTGATCATCCCGGATTCCGTTGGGGCAACGATGGCTCCTCCTCCCAGCATCAGAATCCTGCCCAAGGACAGCAGAACAACCAGCAGCAACAACCCCAATATGCCCATCAGCAGCAGTACCAGAGAGACCCTCGTCCTGCCTATCAGGGACATCAGTGGAGGCAGCGACAACATTTTCAGCAGTCTTATTCCCATCACCCCCAGTATCAACCACAGCAGCAGCAGTCCCATTTCCAGCAGGGACAACCATCCGGTTCTCAGGGTCCCGCTTTTGAGAACCCAGCTCTCGATGATCTTGCCCGCTTGCTCTCAGAACAGCGAGCATCCTTCAGGCAAGAAATGGATGAATTCCGGCAGGAGATGAGGGAGATTATTAAAGGGAAGGCCGCCATACCCGCTCAGATTGAACCTAACCCGAACAATCTGAAAAGAAAGTCTGAGCAGGTAGAGTTTACAGAGGATACCTCTCCTAGCGACTATTTGAGCGATATGTCATATTCTTTCTATGATGCTGATTTTGTGACTACTAGGAGCGGTAGGATGCCCGCCGACGGTGCCTCTTCTGAGCGACAACAACCAGCTGAATCAGGAGCGCCAGAGGAGCAGAGTAGCGGTGCTGATGCCGCTAATTATGATGTTGAAGACGGTGGTCCTGATGCCACCAATGATGGAGTTCCGGACGACGGTGCTGAAGCCGTCGTGATACCAGATGCAGACGGTGGTGCTGAAGCCACCATTTTGGATGCTGAGCTAGAGAGCGGTGCTGATGCCGCAGAGACAGGTGCCAGTGGTGGTGCTGAGGCCACCACTCCTACTTTTGTTGAGTCTCCCTCTGTGATGTTACCACCTTTTGTATCTATGGACTGTGGTAACAACAAAAAGAACAAAAAGATGAATAAAGGAAAGGCTTCTGTTCACATTGCGGATCCATATGTGCTGCATGATGATGATTGTGTGGATCCTTCTTCCTCACAGGCACAGGGACCTATTCCTAGCCCTCCATCTGTGGAGGCCCCTACCATCCCCTTCCTTGAGGCACTCCGCCGAGTGAAGGGGAATAAACGAGAAAATCCTAAAAAAAGCAACAGGTAGAGTTCGGCAATCAGATGATAGACAGATTCCATATTCAGCTGACTTTACAAGAAGCACTTGAGCATATCCCCCTCTTCAAGAAGAACCTGAAAGAGAAGACTACCATCCGCAGGAAGAGGAGACACAGAGATCAAATCCATATGCTCACTCATGACACTTGCTGTGCCATTCAGAACACATTGCCAGCCAAGAGACCTGATACAGGAGCCTCTTATGTCAGATGCGAGATCCAGGAGTAGCGGTTCGATCGTACGCTATTAGACAGCGGGTCTTCGATCAACCTCCTTCCGGCAGCCTTACTCAAGCAATTCGAGTTTGGCCCTCTTTTTCGAAGCAGAACGGTCCTTCAGTTTGCTGATAGGTCGATTAAAAGGACGAAGGGGTTGTTGAAGGACGTGGTCGTTACCATTCAGGGCCTGAAATTCCCCGTGGACTTTGTTGTACTGGACATGGAGATCCCTGAATCGGTAACCGATGCCCCCATCATACTTGGACGCCCATTCTTGGCCACCGCCAAGGCGGTATCCGACCATGACAGTGGGACGGTATGTTTTCGCGTAGAGGGCGAAAGCATACAAATAGATACGATCGACCAAACCAGAGCCAAAGAGATGGCATGCTCAGAGCAATCCAACAAAACCGAGCAGATGACAGAGGACGAGCTCGACATCCACCAGGTGTGTGATTTTGTGATGACTGATAATGAATCCAACTGGACAGATCCTGTAGCACCGACCCTCGTCTTGCCTACAAATTCACTATATCTCAAGCTCATGGTAGTCGAGAGCTGGGAGAGCATATCCCTGGATGAGGATACACCCGAGGATGACAGTGTCGGGATGAGTGGTGCCGATGATTTTCATTCTTGCTCATCTTCTTCTGATCCCTCGGATTCAGACATTGACTGGGATGATTTTGATGAATATTTACCTTGTCTGATTCCTTCTGAGCCAACAACCATGATAGAGTGCGAGCCAGTACAGTTCATTGAGGATTCAGACGGCCGCCCGTTGTCAGAGATTCATGCAGAGCGAGAGTTCTCCCACGCAGACCTGGTTGCCTTCACACAGACATATCAGAAGCCAGATCTGCCGCCTCCCAGTTGTCCAGAACTAAAGCCTCTGCCGCAGTCGTTGAAGTACAGATTCCTTGCGGTGAGCCAGATATGCACCCAGTCATTATCTCAACAGGTTTGACTGGAGAGCAAGAATCTCGTCTGATGGAGGTTCTTGAAAGAAACCGCAAGGCAATAGGTTGGAGTATAGCTGACCTCCAGGGGATTAGTCCGGCTCTGTGCTCCCACCACATTTATCTTGAGGAGGGCGTTAAGCCGTCGCGTGAGTTCCAGCAACGGTTGAACCTGAATCTTCGAGACGTAGTCATGAAAGAAATTTCAAAGTGGTGGAGCGCCGATTTTATCTACCCCATCTCCGACTCCAAATGGGTTAGTCCACTACATGTGGTACCTAAGAAGACATGTATCACAATAGTTGTCAATGAGTCTGGAGAGGAGATCGCTACCAGAGTACCAACTTCTTGGAGGGTCTGTGTGGACTACAGACGATTGAATGAGGCCACCAAGAAGGATCACTTCCCGCTACCTTTCATTAATCAGATTATCGAGTGGCTAGCCGGAAAGAGTCATTATTGTTTTCTTGATGGGTACTCTGGATACAATCAAGTGGCCATTGCGCCCGAAGACCAGGAGAAAACGACATTCACCTGTCCGTTTGGGACTTATGCTTTCAGACGGATGCCCTTTGGTCTATGTAATGCTCTGGCGACATTCCAAAGGTGCATGCTGTCCATATTCTCGGACATGGTGGGTGACTGTTTAGAGGTCTTCATGGATGACTTCTCGGTCTATGGCGACGGGTTCGATGCTTGTCTTGACTGCCTAGACCGTGTGCTTCAGCGCTGCATAGTGGTCAACCTTGTTTTATCTTGGGAGAAGAGCCACTTTATGGTGACTCAAGGGACGGTCCTTGGTCATATTGTCTCCAACAAGGGCATGGAGGTCGATCCGGCTAAGGTAGATATCATCAGAAAACTCAATCCGCCGTCCAACTTGCGTCAGTTGCGGTCTTTTCTGGGGCATGTCGGTTTCTACCGACGGTTCATTCAGGACTTCAGTCGCCCGATCGCTTACTGACTTGCTGATAAAAGACACCGAGTTTATTGTCAATGATAAGTGTCTTGAATCGTTTGAGACTCTCAAGAATATGGTTGTTTCAGCTCCTGTCCTTCATCCACCTGATTGGTCTCTCCCATTCGAGATCATGACGGATGCTTCAGATTTTGCCGTTGGGGATGTTCTTGGACAGAGGAGGGATGGTTTACCTTTTGCCATTCACTACGCCAGCCGTACTTTGGATGCCGCTCAACGGAATTATACTGTGACTGAGAAAGAGATGTTGGTCGTAGTCTTCGCTCTTGATAAGTATCGATCGTATATTCTCGGATCTAGAATGACTATCTACACTGATCACACCGCCATCCGGTACCTAATGTCTAAGAAGGATGCCAAAGCACGTCTCACCAGATGGATCCTTCTACTCCAGGAATTTGATATTGAGATTAAGGATAAGCTTGGAGTCAAGAATGTGGTGGCGGATCATCTCTCCAGATTGGAGAATCTTGAGGAATCTGAGCCCAGCGCACCTATCACAGAGACATTTCCAGATGAGGCGATCTTGGCTGTCGCCTCGCTCCCGTGGTATGCCGACATTGTGAACTATCTTGTCTCCAAGACAGTCCCACAAGATTGGCCCAGGCAGAAACTCGAGACCTTCCTGGCGAAGGCCAAGTTTTACCATTGGGAGGATCCCGTTCTTTATCATGAAGGAGGGGACAGTATCTGGAGAAGGTGCATTCCTCAAGAAGAGCAGCAGAGCGTCCTCACATATTGCCACAAGCTCGAGGCAGGAGGACATCATTCTAGAAAAAGGACAGCACAGAAGGTGCTTCAATCCGGCCTATGGTGGCCTACTCTCTTCAAGAATTCTGATGAGTTCGTGAAAAGATGTACTGACTGTCAGAAAATGGGAACCTGCGGACAGAGAGACATGATGCCCATGCAACCCATTCACTTTTGTGAGGTTTTTGATGCATGGGGGATTGATTTCATGGGCCCATTTCCTAAGAGTCAGGGATTCGAGCATAGTTTGCTCGCTGTGGATTATGTCAGTCGATGGGTTGAGGCCATCCCTGCCCGAGCCGCAGATGCTAAAATCGTGTGCAAATTCTTGAGGAAAAATATCATTTCACGGTTTGGGTACCTAGAGTCTTGATTTCAGATGGGGGATCTCACTTCATCAATGACAAGGTTAGGGCCCTTGCAGACGAGTTCGGCATTGACCATCGGGTTGCCACTCCATATCACCCTCAGACTAATGGTCTTGCCGAAGTATCGAATCGGGAGATAAAGACTATATTGCAGAAAGTTGTCCGCCCAGACCGAAAGGATTGGTCACAGCTTTTGGACTCGATCTTATGGGCCTATCGGACTTCTTTCAAGAATCCATTGGGGACATCTCCCTTTTGTCTCGTCTATGGCAAGCCAAGCCATCTGCCAGTGGAGATCAAGCACAAATCTTTTTGGGCAGTCACTGAGTTGCTGTTAGATCCCGAGAGTATTGGAGAATAGAGAAGAGCAGAATTGGCAGCCCTGGAAGAACTGAGAGACACAGCCTTTTCCAACAGCCTACAGTACAAGGAGAAAGTGAAGACATGGCACGATTCACATATCAGCCATAAACAGTTTGAGCCAGATCAAAGAGTATGGTTGTTTGATTTCAGGCTGAAATTATTCCCAGGGAAGTTGCAGAGCAAGTGGAAAGGTCCGTATGTGGTCAGGAAGGTACATGACAATGGCAGCATCGACATATCCAAACCGTCATCTTCCTCTACCTTCCGCGTCAATGGTCAACGCCTGAAGCTATATCTAGATCATGATCCGCCGACCATTGACGTTGCCCCCATTCTTCTGGTATGAGATGTGTCCTTTGACTCTCATCATCTGCATCTCGTACATGGTGATCAATTTCATCTTCCGCTGTACAGATCCATCTGTTCATATCACTTTCATCTGATGATTATTTTCTTCTTTTATTCTTTTCTTCTTTTCCTCTTCTATCTTCTTCATCTATCAAAAAGGTGCCGCCCTTGTAGACAGTTTTCCATACTTAGGACGTACTTTGTCCTAAGTATAGGGGGGCGTGCACTTCGAGTTCTGTCATTTTCATTTCGATCCTCTCCATTGTCTCCTCTTCTTGTCTATACTTAGGGATATCTTACCCTAGGTATAGGGGGAGACAATCTGAGTACGATCTGTTCATTCCCACCCTTGACCCTCCCTGCTTTGTGTAAAGCCTGCTATACTTAGGATTATTTGATCCTAAGTATAGGGGGGACGGTCAACTTCTCATTGGTTCATTCATTCATTTCTTTCTTTATTCTTTAGACTTGCCTATACTTAGTACGAGTTATGTCTTCTCTTTTCTCTCCGATCTATGAGGACATAGCTCAAGCTAAGTATAGGGGGGTCGTATATACTGTGTATATACTTTAGCCATAACTCGTACTTTCGTATTTTCTTAATAAATATGGCTAATAATTCTTTAAAATTCATTAAAATTCCTTAATAAAAAGTTGTTTTATTCCTCAAATTCTTTTTGTAATTACTGATTAATAAATCAGGTGAATTTTTTTTTTTGCAAAATGTTTGAAAAATAGTTGGAAAATCTTTGTGAACATCTATTGAAAACTATTTTGAAAATGTTTTGTTATAAATTTTCAACCTGTGTAAAAATGTGTGGTTTGTAAAATTTCTTTTCTTTGTGTGAAACAAAATGTTTGAAAAATGATTTGCAAATGGTTTGAAAAATGGTTGCAAAAATATGTGAAAAATCTATATATACTGTTTGGAAAACCGATTGCAAAATGATTTTCAAATGTGTGTACATGTTTGTAAAATGTTTGTAAAAATTATTTTGGACTATAGTTTTAAAAAATTGTGTGAAAAGCTTGTGTCAAACAAGTTTGAGGAATACTTACATCACACCAAAATCCACTATATATGTACTTATAAAATTGACCACTTACCCTTGTAAAATCTTAAAATCCACTTCTTGTATATATAAAGAAGCACTCCCGTGTACATATTTTTAACCTAGTTGTCAGCCAAAACTTTTTCTTTTCAAAAATCCCAAAAACATTTGCAAAACTAAAATCCAAAAACATTTGAAAGATCTTTTTGAAAAATACAAAAAATTGCATCCGCATGCGCATGCATCATCTTTTCAAAAATCCATAAAAAGTTCAAAATCTTGAAAATTGCATCACAAAAATATTTTCTGCATTGCATTGCATAGCATTCGCATTGAGTCTGATAGTTGAACAAGTCTAAGTAAAATCCGGAGATTGGAGCTTGATTGGACCTTAAAATCTACCTAATAACAGGAACCTTATAGGAACTGGGTTTGAGGTACTTCGGGTCTAGTTGACTTAATTCTTTGAGGATCACGGGACTTGGTTCAATGGGTTCTTGACTGCCTAAGTAGAGTATTTCGGAGCACACGCACAACTCTTGTTGATAATGACCTAACTTGGACACCTGCACCTTTCACATAGCTCTCCACGGACGAGGTGGTGAGGAGGCAGTTTCCTTTGGCTTGGGGTAGCATATGAGGGTAGTACTTCTAGGCGGAACCTCTCTTCTTCTTCTAGTGAAGGAAGTGCGCCTCAACTTGGTCTAGCGGTGATGAAGGCTAAAGACAGAAGCCTTGGGTTGCAATAAAGCTTCAAAAGAGGGATAGTCTACTGGCTCAAGAGGAAAATTTCTTGTATATATGCTGCACCATGTAGATATGTTGTACATATGCATTTGAAAAAAAAACTCCAAAAAAGTGGTGGGTCGGATTGAAAATTTAATAACCCCACCGGAGTGTATATAGTCCAATAAAGCAAAAGCTTATGGTATCCATGTTACATCTCATGAAGCTTGCAGCGGGAGACTTAGCTACACTGGTTGAGCTCCCAAAATTCTATACCTCTTATTCCCCCTCTTCTTGAGCCGGTTGCACTTGAACTTAGAAGGGAATACCCCGCTTCTCGAGGAAAGAGTTGCTAGACCGAGGCATTAGAGTTACCAGGTTGGGGGAGGTTGTTTCTTTGTTACTTCTGAGGTGGGGAGCTACATATCACTCACACTGTACGAGTCAGACTCATAGTCGTAAGAGTTTGCGTATGAGTTGAAGTATTTCTGACCTGGCTATTGAGGAGACTTGGATAGAGTTTTGGGATTCTCAAGGACTGTTGGATTTCAAATTTGGTTCTCATTAAGGTTCCGACCGCACTAAAATTCCTAAGGTCCGACTTAAGCTCCAAACTTTGAGTTTATGAAGACAAGTTTAATGATAAATTAAATCCAAGTTCTTCTTTTTCTTTTCTTTCTTTTTCTTTTTGCACTTATTGCATAAGTGTTTGCTAGGGACTAGAAAAGGTAAAGTATAGGGGGATGATGAATCCACATTTCATCATCTTTATTCTATCATTTTGGCATCAAAAACCCTAGCAAATGCCTGTAAATATCATTAATATCATCATCTTAGCATTCATGCATGTGCATCATATTAGTGTATAAAATACTGTAATTAAAGCCAAAATTATAGAATAAATAAAGAAAAGAAAAAGAATAAAATATTGTAAATATTTTATGACCTGAAACCCCGAGACCTAGGCATCTTGATGAATAGGTCGACAAGGAATAAAGTAGGGGGAGATAAGGTCCGGAATACAGATAAAATACCTATACATTCTATTCATTCTTTATTCATTTTGGGACCTATTTTTGGTTCCACTTTTTATACATCAAGTAAAGAAAACTTTTTACATGAAAGTTGCAGATAATTTTATAAAGAAAAATACAAAATTGATTTCACAGAAAAATAATGTACAGATAAAAAGTTATGGTCTAAATAAAATTCCAGAATCCCAACTTCCCAGACCCATATCTCACAAACTACAACTCCAAATGTAGCATACTTACCTTTAATTGTATATAGAAGAAAATAAGCTAATTATTGGTGGTGGTTTCGCATTTGGCGGAGCTACGGTTTGAAAGTTGAGTTTTGGACCCCTATTGTATACTTGTACATATTAAAATATTCAATTCATTATTTATTCATTATTTTTATATTTTTATATTTTTATAATTTCATAAATATTACTTATAATAATTATGTGCATTAAAATTAGAATAAAAATGCAAAGAAAATACAAAATAAAATACATACATATTTGACACATAGGTATTATACCTGTACTTATATCTATGTAAAATATACTTCTATTTTATTAATTATACAAATTATATCAGAAAAATAAAATAAAAATATATTTGTGAACATAAAAATATCTTATAATTTTAGAAAATAGTAAATAAAAATAATAAAATTAAAATACACAAAATAAAAATTAAATACTTAAAATACATAGGTATTATACCTATCTAAGGCTAAAAAGTGAACTTATAAAAATATGCCTCATAAAAATAAATAAAAATCATAATAAAATACTACATAAAATAATGAATATTTTTTATTTTATAATCATTAATTAATTCGGCCTTTTTCTATTTTTTTATTGAATTTATAAAACAATTATCAGGGATTTTCCCTGATTGGTCCACGTGGACCAATCAGGAGACGGCCCCAGTTGACCCAGGTAAACTGGTCGTCCTCCCCACCTACCCCTGTCAGACGACCTGGTTTTTGGCGTTTTTGGCGGGCTTCTCTAGGTCGCATCTTTCACCCATTTGCCTCGATTTCTTCTACAAATTTCTCCACCTACCATCAAGCTTGCTCGCCATGCGATTACATCAGGCTAAGCATCACTGTGGCGCAAGATTTTTCTTGGTCTTTGGACCCCTGCAACTCAGGGTCAAACCAAATAAGAGAAGCCTCCGACCTTGCGATTGAATTTTGAACACTCTCTGGTCCACCCCTCGCGCCCATTCCTATCCCCAGAGCTTCCTGGAGGTGACAGCTCCACTGCGAAGCCATCAGCCAAGGCAGCCGAGGTCGGAGGTGCTTCCACCACCTCCCGCGAGTACGCCGGTCGAGGTACTTTCTTCCCTCTGGCTCCGGCCATTGAGGGCCCTTTCCCCGTCATTTCTTTCATGCATTTTACTCCTGTCAGCCTAAGGATGAAAAACCCTCAAAAAAATTAGAGTTCCATCGACTCGATCGTTCGATCCATCACTGTGGCCGGAGCGCAACTCCGGCCGTTCGTCGCCACCGCGTGTTACACCTCCCCACGACCTTCCAAGGGTCCAGGCAGTTTGCCCTGACCCTTTGACCATTTTTGCAGGTGAAAGTTGAAGTGAAGACATCTGGAGCTCGAGTTTTGAGCTCGCAGGAGCCAACGAAGCCTCACAGCTCCGCCAGCCCCCAGCGAGCACCACGGCCACCGCCGTGCCTTTTTGACGACTCCAGGAGAAAGAGAAGACCCTCTGGAGCTTCCCCGACCTTTTTGCGAGCCCAAACGCCGCCGGAGCTGGACGGAGGAGCCCGGAGAACTTCGCCTGGCTGGAGCTCCTCCGTGTTCTTCCATCCGCCTTCGCAACCGTTGGATCTTGGAGCGAACCCAGATCGTGCAGCCACCGTCGGATCCTCCCGTGCCTCGACCGTTGATCATCCTCGAAGATCTGATCGTAGCCGCCCATCCGCGAAGCGGCATCGCCGCATAAGAAGCCGGCACGTGTTTAAGTGAAGCGCCCCTCGTCGCTGGATCGAGCTTCGTCCCCAGCCGTTGGATCGCCGCCACGTGTCACCAGCACCCGCTCCGCCGTCGGATCACGCGTCGAGGGTATTTTGCATCTACACCCTCGCGTATTTTGTATTTATAGTTTAGTCGTTAAACTTTCATCTGCAGTATAATATTTTTGTAATATTTGCAATTAGAACCCTGTCGTTTTCTTATTTGCAACTAGGTCCCCTGCCACGTCACCTCACGTGACCAGTTCACGTGAGGCGTGGGCATTTTGCAAGGGTACCCTCGACCTTTGGTGTATTTTGTTTGAGTACCAAAACTTTCATATCACGTGTTATATTTTTTGGATAAATTGCGCGTAAGCCCCCAGGTTCTTGGATAATTACATTTTGGTCCTCGCCAGGCGCGTGCAAGTCACGCGCCTTGGTGGGTAATTTACACTAATACCCAGGCGGGTTTTGTAATTGCTGTTTGGCCCTAAAAATTGAATATTTAGTTTAAAACTTTGTGGAAAATTGCATGTGAGCCCCTGGATGTTGGAGAAATTGCAAATATACCCCTGCCAGGCCTGTTAATTGTTTGGATGCTTGTTGTAATTATTTAAATTATCTTTTTAAGTCCAAAAATTCCACAAAAATAGGGTTTAGCTCCTGGATACATGTATTTTGACGCCCTAATTTTAGTTTTTGATTTTATTTTACTTTCGTATTTATTAAAAATCAAAAACATGGTTTTTGTGCACTGTCTAGCTTAGAAAATGCCAAAAAAATATTAAAACACTTCGAAAAATTCCAAAAAATTACCTACTGTCTATTTTAACCTATTTTAGTGTCAGTCCAAAAATCATTAAAAATCTCAAAAGAAAAACACTAAAAATTTAAAAACACTCTAAAACTTCAAAAAATATATAAAATCAAGGAAAACTCCAAAAAATAGAAACTCAGTTCCTGTTTGTTCTATATTTCATCTTCTTTATTAGAAAATTATTGTTAAAAATTTTGATTGCTGTTTGCTATTTTTAACATCCATTTTATTCACAGCCAGCACTCATTTCACTATTTTGCTTTATTTCAGTATTTAAAAATACCAAAAACACCTTAAAAAAATCCCCAAAAATCACAAAAACAGTAAAAAAATCCTAAAAATATCAAAAACATTTAATTTCTGAATTTTTGGTTATTTTTGCACATTTTTATAAATACTTTATCTTGTCTTTTCTTACATTGTCCTTATTTTCCAATATTGAAAAAGAAAATAGAAAAATATAAAATATAAAATTATAAAAATCAGAAAATTAAAAATCAAAATACAAAATTAAAAATTAAATTAAAATAAAAAAATTAAAAATTAAAAACCCACAAAAATTGCATTGTTTGCTTGCTTAGTGTAGACACATCACACACATTCACTTACGCACATTTATTTGAACTACCCTGTTTGCTCCCTGTGTTCGAACTCTCTGCATACTTGCCCTTTACATCATTTGTGCAGAGTTAAAAATAAATTTTAACTCCACATTATGTCTAATTTATTGATCTTTAGTGTGGGTTAATTGTTGATTAAATACATGTTTCATTTGAGAGTCGCCACAGCGACGGATGTCTCCGCCTTGTGTGAGACACCAATTTAGACTCCATTGAAATTTGTGTTTATCAAATGGCGCCGTTGCCGGGGAGCAACAACGAGTAGTTCTTATTTTTGTTTGCTTGTGACTGCTTGTCTACCATTGCTAGTTCTTGTCTCTCTTACACTTTTGACATATATTGATTGAGCTATTCTGACCATCCTTTCTTGTCTTCTTGCGAGGGGTCGCGGAGCAAGGCGGATTGCCTAGGTGACCCGAAGCAACCTTGGGAAGCGGAGCCGGCCTTTCTTTAGCCAGGCCGGTAGGAGAGAGCAGGAGGAGTGAGAGAGTGATTAGTTTAGCTTGCATTTTATTTTGCGAGAGAGAGTGATTCATTAATTTGTAATGATACAGGTACTTGGACTCTTGGACACTCCGGGCCTAATTTCCGGGTGTTTGTTCACCCGGGGGCTCACCGCGATTTTTGCCGAGTTTTGACCACTGTCATTTGCCGGTTTTGATTTCATTTTCACTTTCTTTTGTGGATTGAGCCCTTAGTTTTAGGCCTGCTTGAGCGATTAAATTAGGTCCAAACACACTAAATAACCTTTACATGTACCTATAGTTCGTACTTGGACTTAGTTTAATTAAACAGTTAGCTCCCTTTCTTAGATCCGCCGCGCTGCGAGCCCTCCCCATCAAGCGCTACTCCTGAACTCGATGTGTCAAGAAGAGGAGGGGAGGGTCTAGACCGGACTCTTAGGATCGACGATTGGTAGTTGACTTGTGGTTCTTCACGCTAGCAGTTTCCTATCTTAGGACGATTTCCGCATTGCATATCGGCATATAGACTAGGTTTATAAATTTTTGCTTTGCATCCTGCATGGAGGGAGCTGGGATTCGCTGTAAGTCTTCTTACTTTGCATCCATCATTTAGGCACAAAGGTGAGATCTCCATCTTTGTGTCGACTTGCACGGCTTTTCTGACTCTATTCTCCCTCTGTTTTTGGACAAAGTAGGATCAAGAAAACACAAAAATCGTTAGGCGCTTGTTTGAATCTACTCAAAAGAAGCGATAACACCAAAAAAATTAAAAAAAGGGACTGCTAAGAAAACCTTGACCAAAAATAAAATTCGTAATTGGATTCATTGATTGGGGAGAGTAACACCCTCACTTGTATTCAGGTTGCATGGGAAGGTTTCCTTCCAAGTGAGGTGAGTGTTTCGTAAGGATTAGAGCCAAAATCCTAGCTTGTGGCTGCCTTGTGTATCGCCTAGATTTCCGAAGTATTGGCGCTTCTATCATACGTGGACGAGTAGGGCTTGGTCAACATTGGTGACTCTCTATTGTGCAGAGCATCGACCTTGTCCAAAGTATCGAGCCTAGGCCACGCCTTCACGGGGGTGTCTGTCTCATCGTCTCGCGTCCGAGTAGGTTCTTGCACGCTCACGGGTGATTCCGTTGCGAGCGAGTTCCGAAGTATCGGTTTCGCCTATTGGCTTCCTCTCTTATTCTTTGGCTGAGTAGGGATCCAGGAAGGGTTACAAGGACCTCAAAAAGTGCAAGCTACAGGTTACACAGGAGGAGGACAAGTACGGGATACTCTTCCGGCAGTACTCTCTCTCCTTTAGGCGTAGCGCTCTAAGGACTCGTGAAAAGATTAATTCTTGAATACAAGCTAAAACCGAAAAGATAAAAGCCGAACCTTCACGGCTTCATGTTTTGAATTGGTGAATTCACCCCTGTCTTGCGTTTGATTGCTAGTTTTATCTAAGGTCAAGATAAAAAACACAGCACAATTGTGCGCAATTTTGCTTCTCATTTCTTCCTTCTTCTTCTGCATCCTTTCTGCTCTTCCCAATAATCAAGATGATGGGACGGAGATCTCTTAGGCCGACCTTGTCGGCACCGCTATCCAACACTCCTCCTCATTCATCTAGGACTACCTCGGAGAGTCCGCTCTCCGAGCCTGAGTTTACATCCACCCTGTTCCCCCTCGACCACCCTTCCCATTCTCCTTCCATCAGTCCAAGAGTTTCAGAATTCAGTGCTTCACAGAGTTCAGATCATTCGACAGCACCTAAGATGGCCTCTTTTGCTTTTTCAGAAAATCCAGTAATGGCAGACAGAGGCGAACACCCAGATGACCATGATCACCCTCCGTTCATAATTGATCAGGTGGCCATCAACAACTCCTTGTTAGTGTCCCTGGAGACCATGCAAAGACAGATCCGTGACCAGGGAACATTCATGGGTGATCTGATGAGAGAGATAGCACAGATGAGAGAGAACCGACCTGGGGGCGGTGGTGGTGGTGGTGGAGGAGGAGGACCTGATGCAGGAGGAGGCGATCCAGATGCTGAGAGACCGCCACAGACCATTATGAGGGAATTGCACAACGCAGCTGCATCCCTCACTCACCGCTGGATCAGACTCCCGCCCATTCACGGAGATTTCGAGCTTCGACCCCACACTATCCAGCTTCTACCCAAGTTCCATGGGTTGCCGACCGAAGAGCCGCACCTCCACCTCCAGGAATTCGAGATGATATGCATCTCGCTAATTTTTTTGCTAGATGAACCACCTCCACGTCTACCTCTCTTAAGGTTAGAACCAAGCTCCGACACCTAGCATCTCGCTAATTTTTTTGCCAAGATTGATTTATCACCAACTAAAATTGAAAAGATAATAGCCGAACTCTTACGGTTTCATTGTGTGAGTTGGTGAACCCGGGGTTTGATTTGTGTTTGCATTGGTATACGTGAACCAATACCGAAGATCAAAAGCCGCACCTTTGATAAAAATTCTTTTGACTTTCCCTTGCAATCATCTCTCTCTTTCTTGATCATGGAACTTTTCCCAAATTACAGATCCAACCCATCATTTCTTCCAACTCTTTCCAAAATGACCGAACATTTATGCGGAGATCCATCTGTGTTATACTACGAAAATGAATTTGTATCGGTTAGACCTAGAACACCTCCTCCAAGAGACTCTCAACCATCATCTCTCTTTACCAATCTGATTTGCTTCATGAATGACAATCCCTTGTTTTCGGACCTAACAGACCCACAACCGACTGTGGTCTCCGCTTCCTCATATATCAATCCTCTCTACGCCGATCGTACAATTGATCCTTCTTATTCGGTGAATGTCAATCCATCATTCATGGGAGATGATAATCACATGATTGAACTCAACACTTTTTCATATCTCCCGTCGTCCCCACCAGTGAACACCAATGAACAACCATTATCATGGATTGATCATCACAACCCCCTTTTCAGACATGACAATCATATAGAGGACTGGACTGATTACATAGAAACACAGGAACCCTATATGCTGACTACACCATATCAAGATCCCACCATTCATGAACAAAGGAATAAATTCTACTCGGACCAAATTCACATTCTTGAACCATATGAGCAACCGCCTTCCATAATTATTGAGGAGATATTTTCAGAAAATAAGGATCAAACATTGGACATTTTTAGAAACTCCTCTTCTAGCACATATAGGAAAATGGAAGGTGAAATGATTGAATCACAAGAACACACATCGACAGCTCCCATAAGTGATCATGAACAAATTTTTGAGGATGATATCTTAATGATAAATAAAAGATTCGAATCAATGGAGGATAGATGGCAAAAATTCACTGACAGAGTAATCTCATTCTATGGTGGCTCGGACATAAAAATGGATGAGGAAATAATTGGATCTGAAATTGAAAAATTTGAGGATATTCAGGAACCTAGGGACGATCCTGACAATATCACTTCCATTTCCCCTAGAGATGACTATGCCACTGATTCTCACTCTGAACACCCGAACCCCTGTTCATCTGAGGAACACACCATACCCCCACACCACACAGAAAATACCGAAAAATGGAAATATTTGAAAATCAATAAAAAATTGAAAATCCAGAAAATTTCATAAAAATTGAAACCGAAGACGATCTGAGGAATTTGGATCCGACTATACGGGAAGCAATGGAAAAACGCCTGATGTTTGAACTTCCCTTTATACAGGCCATTGAACACTTCCCCGACCTTAAAAGATTTATAACAGATAAATTAATGAACAAAAAGTCGGGTAGGATACGAGCAAAGACTGAAAGACATATCTTGTCAATGGCCTCCTCCTTGGTGTTGAGGAGAAAAACCAAGAGCCGCATAGTGAAGCGGTTACCCAGACTTGACTGCAAAATCAAAGACACAATTTTCACCCATGCTCGGATTGATGACGATGCACCGATCAATATCCTCCCGACCTCTGTATTTCACGAACTCAAACTCGGATCGATTCGAAAGATACGAGAGATTATTCAATTGGCGGACCGATCAATAAGACGGCCGAGAGGAATCATATCTGTCATCATGAAATTTCAAGGTGCTCTGCTCAAAGTAGAATTCACGATCATTGATATTGAGCATCAAGGAGAATTCACCCAGTCTCCAATCATTCTCGGAAAGCCATTCTTGGCATTGGCCAAGGCAATTATTGATTGTGAGACTCGGGAAATCAATTTCACAGCACTGGAAGCACTTAGATCCGACCATATCTTTGAGTAACCACGATCTTCTGAGGCAACCCACAAAGTCCCCGACAACCGTAACCATGAAGCGGTAGAAGAGCCCTACCCCACAGCCATACCTGAGACAGCGGTTGTTGATGAGACTATTGGTTTAGAGAATCTCCCCCTGCTCCATTCCCAGCCGCTCTCACCATGGAGAATCATGTATATGAATCATATGATCCGGAGACTTATGCATGGGCACACCCTGGGTCAACCTACTCTGACTACATGGATTACATCAACTCGACACAGGAATGCTCCAACATCGAATCAATTGAGAAAGAACATGCAGAGGCTCTCCCCAGTATTTCAATTCCTGCGGATCTCAAAATAAACAAATCCTTCTTCTATGATCCCGAGACATATGCATGGTCACACCCTAGAGCAACATTCTCTGAATATCTTGACCAAATCATCCCAAATCGAGAGTGCTCAAACATTCGGGAGACTAAGAACAAGCACGCAAGTCGAGCACCGACCAAGGAGAATTCCAATGGCTATTCATCTGGATACTCAAGTGAACCGACACCTTCACGAAGAAATAAAAAGAGAGTCACCTTTGACCTTTCGGAAGAGGAATCAGCTGACGATCCCTCATCAGGTCCGGAAAAGGTAGTCTATATGAGTGAAGTCTGTTTGGCATCTCTAAAGCCATATCTTCGCAAAGATCCAAAATTCAATTCTTGTTGGAAAACTCCCGTTCCTAACTACTACTCATCCAAAGCTGATGCTCCTGCCCTCTTCAAGTACACTGGAATTCTTTCATATGAGCTGACCGAGACCGGTGCTTCCGAGTATTCATCTAAGGACAAATCGCTTGACCCCAAGAAGGAACGAATTCTAAGGAAACAACTAAGGAAACAAAAAGACATGAATACTTGGAGTATGTCCACCTTTGAATACTACTTCTCTGAGGATAATTCCGATGGTGGATATCTTTCATCTGACTCAAACACTTCATCCACTATCCATCATGATTTTTCGGAGGATGACACTGACAATAGTTGGGAATCATATACTTCATCTCCATCTCATCATTACGATCTCCCACCGCAAGCTCACAAGAAGATCAGCCGAAAACCGCCTTAATCATCGGCTACCCACCCTCTCTCCCAACCACATCGGTCCCCTTGTACAACTTCTTCCTCTACTTTGGCCAAGTCCTAAGTATAGGGGGGGACCTATGCCATTTGTATATACCATTTCTCTCATCACACTCCTTTCGATCACTCCATTTCCACCCTTCTCTTATACTTAGGCTGACTAGAGCCTAAGTATAGGGGGAACCGACACCCACCTGTACATACTCTCCTCATTTAAATACCCTGATCGCGTCTTTTGCCCTCTTCTTCTATACTTAGACTGTTCACAGTCTAAGTATAGGGGGGCGGGCCATTGTATTTTTTCCACTCTCTTACGCTTAGCCCGAGCTATGTCTTCATTACGCTTCTTGTGCTCTGAGGACACATCACTCGCTAAGTATAGGGGGGTATGTATATATACTTTGTATATATTTTAGTCATACCTCGTACTTTTGCGTAAGTCTATATGTATTTGCGGGGTGGGTAATTCATTTAAAAAATTTTTTGAAAAATAAAAAGAAAAGAAAAAGGATTTTGCTACTGACACTGACTTTGCCCATTTTTTTTTGAAAATGGCTTCTTATTCATTCTTGCATTGAAAAAAATCCCTTGCATAAAAGAAAAAAAAAGTGTCTGCATTTCACACACCTGCACTTCATCCAGCATCGCATTCATCTGCATCTGTGAAAAGTCATTGGGTTCTGAACCGAGTTGCGAACAGAAACCGAGAGTGGTCTGGACTTGACCTTAATCCACCTAATTTTCAGAGGAACTTCACCGAGAAATAGGATTTTAAGAGCTTCAGGTCTTTTGGACTTAATTCTTTAAGTTCCACATGACAATGTGTAGCGTTTGACTCTTAGTGTCTATCCTGGTATCTTCATTCTGGGTACAACTCTTGAATACGGAATTACTTTGTACTCTCGCACTATGCACTTAGCTCAACTCAGACGGGATGTTGGAAGACTGTGTGAGTCTCTTTTCTGGTAGCGTGGAAATCTAAAGACCGGAGTACGGGTTGAAATAAAGCTTCGGAAAAGGGATGGACGGCTGGGCACAATTTTTTCTAAGACCCCAAAAAATGTACGGAACAAAAAGATTCTATATCTGTAGGGCACAATAAGATCCAAGCAGAACCACCAAAAATTCCAAATACAAAGAAGAAACTACCAAATAAAATCCGACCAAAAAGGTCCAAGCTTCAAGAAACCTGCAGATCTTGGTGGAGACTCGGCTACACTGGCCATCTTCACAAGGAGAGGTGACTACACTGGCCACCCTCCAGTTCTTTTCCCTTTCTTCTATCTTCTCCCCCAATTCGATTGTGAACACAATACGACAAACCTTAGAAGGAAATACATGACTCCTCGAGGACGAGTTACTGGAGAGGAGATGAGCATGGTAGTCCGGCATTCTGGATGGGAAGAGCTAAAATCCTTCACACACATGAGTCGGTTGTTCAATGTTCATAGGGTATACTTTGGGAAGAGGATGGATCTAAGATGACTTCTGAGTCGAAATTGTGACAATGATGTGTAGAACTTGAGGGCTGTTGATTTTAAAATTCTAAGTCTCACAGAAGTTCCGACACACAAATAATCCAAAGATCGAGTTTGTTTCACTTTCACCTTCAGTTCATGGTCTTGGTATGGAACCCAATCTCATTTCACCTCATGGCATTTCTTTTTGATGCTCATGGACGAGCATGGTTTAAGTATAGGGGGATGATGAATCTCAGATTCGTCACTCTAAATCTCATTAATTAAGATCGATTCCCTCAAAATCAACTGCATATCTGCATCTATTCTGCATAATTAGCATTCATGCATATTGTCATAAGAATGGCATTTTATTCATAATTTCTGTAGCCAAAAATCCAAGCCAATTTTGACTTGTAAATAGCCTAATTCTCGGATTTTTAACTCCTTCATGCTAACAACACTAACCCAAAACTACTTCCACTGTGTCCATATCACTCATAAGAATAAATGAAAAATAAAAAAAATCATTAACCCAAATAAGTGGACCAATAACCCAAACCCTAGTTTCAGGATTCTCGGACTAAAAGCCACATATCTTCCCCATCCAGTGTCCGATTTGATCCTACTCACTTTTGAACTAATGTACATTCAATTACCTTCAAAACAAGACCAAATTCAAGTGAATCGGAGCTCGTATGTGAAAGTTGGGTTTTGGGCCTCTTTTGTACATTGTATATTTTAGCGGTTTTCTGACCTATATTTTTTGTACATATTTTATTATTAATAAAAATCCAAAAAATTAGATTTAGATGTCTTTTATTTGTCTCTGATTTTTCCATATTTTTTCGGAATTTTATCTTGTTTAAAATGACAAAAAATTAGAAAACCCAAAAAATCAAGGTATTCTATGCACATGGGATACCCCAAAATTCACTTTTTACATTTGACCGATTTTGGCTTTGATGTCTTCACAAAAGTTGTAGATCTCGTCGAGACGAGCATTTTTTGTGAAGGAACTTTTTCAATCCGAGGTCGTTTATATTTCTTTTTGATTTTATAAAATGTTTTTTCTTGAATTTTCTGGTGCCGACACGTGGCAGCCCCAGAGGCCGCCACGTGTCAGTGATTTTTGGACGTTTTAATTATTCGTTTTTATAAAAAAATTTTAAAAAAGCCAACGCACGTGCAAGGCACGTGCCCCCAGGCACGCGCCAAGCACGTGTGCGCCCGCCCCCTCTCTCACTACGTGCCTCGTGGCCCCTCAGCGGCCGTTCGATCAGCGGCCGATCGAACGGCCGTTGGCCTTCGTCTTCTCCCAAACTACCTCCGCAATCCTCGCCGACGCTGCCCCCGCATTCGACGCTAACCGTCGCCTCTGCATCTCTCTCTCGCCGCCAACCTCCTCCGCATCTCGCACCGTTCGTCTCGCAACTTCCATTGGCGACCCCTCTCATCTCTCCCCTACTTAAAGACCACGGCCGCCACTGTTCCCATCATCCGCCGATAAGCTGCAAGTGGGAGGAGCGGTGGTGACAGTGCCGCCTCCCCCTTTCCTCGACGAGATCCGAGGCTGGTTATACGCCTTGCCGCAGACGCTCTGCCGACCTGCCTCGCTCCGGTCCTTTACCGTGGATCCAACGACGACACCAACGCCGCTATCTTCGCTCATCCTCCACCTTCGACAACTACGTTCATCACCGCCTACGTCTGCTTCTCCCTCAACTCCGCCAACCTCCGTCGACTTCGACCAACAGCAGCTTCAACCTCCGAAAGACGTTCCATCTCCAGCGACACCTTCAACTTTGCCGTGCCACTACGACTCCATCCCCGACATATCGCTCCGCTACAGCATCTTCCCCGACATCTTCTCCGACGCACCAGCTCCACCGATATTTCACACCTTTAGCTTCTCCACCGCTAGGAGATCCCCCAACCATCCACCAGCCGCTCGCATCTTCACCGACGACGCTGCTCCAACGCCGATCACCATCATCAGCGGCTCCCTCCGTCGTGGCCTGCCGCCCCTTGATGAATGCCCATTCATCACTCTTTATTCTTTTATTTTAGCTACAAAACCTATGCAAAACACATGTACATTCTTGTAAATAGCAACAATTACCAAAAAGCATGCATTGTGTAAATATGCATATTTAGCATGTTTTTGTGCATAAATAAAAGAATAAAGAAATAAAAGAAAAGATGGAGATATTTAGAATAAATATTGAGCGACCTAATCCCAAGGGAGGGCTCAGCATGGGCCTGACCGCAAAAGAACACAAGTAGAGAGAGATAGGGAAGCTCATGTATTTGTACATATAACTGTAAATAAATAAAAATTATTTTCCTCTTATTCAAAATAAAATTGTGTGTTTATTTATTTATATATATTTGCAAATATCAAATCAAAATAAAAAATGGAAAAATAAAAATAAATAAAAACTCACTTCATCATTGTACATAGACCTTGGATCTATCTATTATCACCTTATAAATAAATAATAACAATCTAATAAAAATATTTTCAAATTCCTTATTTTATGATGTAAATAAATAAAATAAAAATTAGTAAAATAAAAATAAAATAAAAAGAAATAAAATAAAAAATCCATGTCCACCTAGTATATATACCATGTATGTATATAAATAAAAGTATTTATTCTTCCCTTGTAAATAAATAATAAAAATCAAATAAAATACCCTTTTATTCCAAATTTTATTTTATAAATAAATAAAATATAAAATTGGAATAAAATGTACAAAAATAAATAACTAAAAATCAAAAATCCAAAAATACATATGTATATACCTATATATAATAATACTATTTTGTAAATACATAATTTATATTTCAAAAAAATAAATAAAAATCACTAAAAATTAATTTGAAAATAGATAAACATTTTTCATGTTTTAAGTTTTTCGAAATAACTGCATTTACTATTTTTTTATAGAATTTCTAAATCTTTAATAATTGACGAGCTCTGATTGGTCTACGGGGGATGTTGACCCCCGGTCAACTCTCCCCCTAGGACCACCAGACTCGGATTATGTACGCCCGACCTGATTTCTCCTACTTTTCCCCGCTCGATCCGATCGCCAAATACCTAAACCCTGGGCTCCATTTGTTCCTTGATCATCCGAGACCCTCGCCCGGTGTGGATTTTAGGGATCCGAGCTTCACAGAGCCGTGCCCGATCTGATCTTCTCGGACCCTAGTGGTATATAGCTGAACCTCCACCGCGCCCCCTCAACGGAAGTGACCTCCTCTTCTTCGCCAGAGTGACAGCAGTGTGGAGGAGGGTAGCAGCGAGGCTCGGGCAGCCGAGAACCACTGATCCGGCAACTTCGTCGCCGTGCGCCTCCGCGAGGTGCGCTCAGCCTCGGGAAGCGACGATCCCTTGAGGCCATGACCCCCGGAGCTCCCTGAGCTCCAGCACAGTCGACTTCGACCTCTAGGTAGTTTCGTTATCCTGTAGGGTAGCGTTGGTTTCGATTCTTAGGTTTCTGTTGTTTTAGCTCCGCCACCGTCGCCAGCCGTCTCCGTCCACCCATTTGTCACTCCGACCCGACCACCACCTTCGCCTTACTCCGCTCCACCTTCTTCACCCAGCCATCCCCCCTGTCTCGCCCCGAAGCAGGTACTTTACCCTCCTCCGCCATCGCCTCGCCGGAGGGTGCCGCCCCTCTAACCGGGTCGAGGCACTTTGCCCTCGACACAGGAGTTGGTATGTGTGTTTTGCAGGTCGATAGAGGCCCATTTGAGGGTCCAAACATCCAGGCACAACAGCTCTAGTCCTCCGCCGTCGCCGGGCCACTCCGGTGGTCGTCGGCCTCATCGGAGGCATCCATTGGCTGCGGACCACCGAGGCGAAGCTTTTGCACATCTCATCAGCTTCAGAGGACCTCTCCACCGTGAGTATCGAGCCGACAAAATCCGCCGGCGACCTGTTCTTGGAGGATCCTCAGTCACCGTCCGATCAAGCTCCTTCGCCCAGTTCTAATCACGACCGTCCATTGGCGAGGGGCTAGCAGCCGTTAGACCTGGTCAGGACCTCATCTGGAGCGTCCATCGCAGAGGAGAGGCGAGCCTACACTAGAGCCATCCGATCATACATGTGGCATGCCTCCGTCCGTCAGATCTCAGCCAGGGTTCATCGAAGGGGCGCCAGCGATCCTACACCGTTCGATCATCCACGTGGCACCTCCTCAGCCGTCCGTGTTAATAAAGGGCAATTTACCCTTAAGCCCTTCTTTCTTCTGCTTTTATTAATTAGTCCTGTAAATATTTTAAGTAGTTGTTTTTATTTTGGACAAATTGCACATCAGACCTTTATGTTCTTTCTATTTGCTTTTTAGTCCTCCTATATGTGGTCCACGTGCATCGACACGTGAGGTTTTGGTTAAATTGCATTACATACCCTGCAGTTCTTGTGTGTTATTGTTTGCATATTTTAAAATAGGAATTGCGAGTAGGTCCCTCCGTGCCTGGACCACGTGCCTTGCGCGTGAGTTATTGGGATTTTCGCACTATTGGGCTCTGGGCTTTTCTGCAGTGTTACTGTTTGGTCCCCAAAGAATGTTTTTATGACATATAGGTCCCTGTATAATGTGAGCCTTTGTTGGATTTGAATAAAATATCAAATCCAACCCAAATCGTGTGAAATTTGGACACATGGCTCCTGCCACTGTGTAAAAATTTCCCTAATTTTTGGGTAAATTTTTGAGGCTTTTTAGTATTTTTAAAAATTCAAAAATTGTTGTTTTTGTGTCTGTCCAGATTTGAAAATCATAAAAAATATTAAAACTCTTAAAAATTCTAAAAAAATCAGGATTTGTTAATTTTGTTGTGCTTGAGTTTCTGTGCATTTTTGGCTATTTTTGGACACACAAAAACCTTAAAAATTATAAAAATCATTAAAATTTTATAAAAATTCTAAAAAATTAGAAAAACCAAAAATATTACAAACTCTTTTGCTGAATTTTCTTTGTTGTTTATATTTTTCATAAAAATTACCTCTAGGCTGTGACAGGACCATTTGATATTTTTCATGGCCCTTTGAAGCCTGGTTGGACAGTACCTCATTGTTTCTGCCTTCTTATATTTTTAGAAAATTCCATAAAAATCAGAAAAATCTCAAAAATTCATCAAAAATAGTAAAAAACCTAAAAAACATAAAAATATTTTTGTTTGATTTTTTGGAGCTCTTTAAAGTGTTTAAATAATTTGTTGATTGTACTCGTATTTACCTTTTTATTACTTTTCCTTATTATTAAAAATCCAAAAAAATATAAAAACAATTAAAAACCACCAAAAATACTTGTTTTTTCTTTATTTCTTTCTTGACTACTTCGTAGGCTGCAAGGTCAATTCGTGCTCTCTGAGTCCGACCCTGGGTGCTACACCAGGCTAATCTCATAGCCAGGGCCACTATTTTTGCTTTTATTGATTTATATCTCTGATTGGTGGTCTGATCCTCATTTTTCTTGATCGAGTTGATTTCTCGAGTGACTGAGGTCGCAACGACCTTAGTTATATGATTTACCTTAGTTGTTCTGGAATTTCCGGCTCATCACCCCTCCGCCTCTCTCTAACCGCTCGCGGTTGGGCGCTTGTCCCGAGGCCCCCCCGCGCACGTGCGAGGCACGTGTGTTCCGGGGGGGACGTCGGCTCCAACGTCACCAGGGGTCACGTGCAACGCACGTGACCCGCTGGGTTATTTGCACACATACCCTTGGTTTTCCTCCTTATCGCATCTCAACCCAGCCAGCCAGAGGTCACGTGCAGCGCACGTGACCGTCTGGTAAATTTGTAGCATCTACCTAGTCCCCCCTTGATCATTTTATTTATTTATTTATTGCACGTATACCCCTGTCTTTCCCTTCAATTTTGAATCTCTTTATTGCATTATTTAATTATTAAAAAAATAGCATGATGTTCTTCACTTAATTCTCTACATTTGGACATATTGTGGATATTTTTGTGTTTAATGCTTAATTATTAATTAATTATTCTGTGGAAAATTGCGAACTTTGCCCATTTTGTGCTCTGAAATTCATAATTGATTAACCATTGCTCTAAAAATCCCCGAAAAATCACATATTATAGAGTTAATTGTGCTTGACATTGTCGCAAAAAGATTTGCATTTGCATATATAATTTACCCTGTAGAAATTATTTTGCGCATTTCACTATTTAATTTTTAATAAGAATTAAACCCCACATTTTCGAGGTTTATGATTTTTCTGAGATCCATCATCTAGTGATAGATCTTAGATAATTTTATTTCTTGAAAATAAGTAGGTTTAATATTTATCATAACTAAATATTGAAATCATTATGTTTGCATTTAAAAATTCATAAAAAATTCATAGTGCATTCAAAAATTCCAAAAAAATTACTTTGCATTTATTTCATTATATTTTACATTGTGGCCAAATTTCATATTTTTCGGACATCATTTGATCGAAATTTATATTTGAGTCCCTAAAATAGGCCAAAAGTGCATTGTGCATCCATTTATTGCATTGAAAATTCCCAAAAAAGACGGCCTCGAAAACCGAACACGAAATTGGATAGACATAATTCTAAGTTGTTCCTTTGCCTCCTTGTGATCGACCTTGGGTCTTGCCTAAGTAAAATAAGCATAAAATCACTTTATTAAAATTGATTAAAAATTTGGGTTATTTCTTGACTGTTTCCGATCGCCGCCTACAACGAACAACACATTATTCTTTAAGCACGAACACAATTAAAAACAACTTCTTAACTCGGCATTTTCGGACCCGTCAGATGGCGCTGTTGCCGGGGAGGCAAACGACTTAGTTTTGTGTTTTTAAATTTCTTATTCGGTTTTCCGCATTCGGGTAGTCTGACCCTCGAATTTTTCATTGTGAATACCATTTTATTTCTTACATTTATTTTTCATCATTTATTTCATTTGTTCTATTTTTTGAGTTACTCTCTGACATCCTCTCTCTTATTTTTCTTGCGAGGTACCCGACGTACGTGGAGCGATTTTCAAGAAGTCGACGCATCTTCACCGACATCCGAAGAAGCCGCAATTAATTTAAGATCGAGTCGACTCCTGAGAGAGTGTAGAGTCTAGGTTTTTAATTTCTGCAAATTTCAATTTCTGCTCATTTATAGCGGTGTCCGTTTGGACTCTCGCGTGTGTAAAAAGACCTTGAACTCTATTTGTGGTGTGTCGTGGCCTGTTTCACTCTCCAGTGAAGGTGGGGCCCGACTTGGGTTGCGATTAGGATAGACCTGCACATACGGCTCTCAGAGCATTTTTATTTTTTGATTGTGCTCGTAGGATCTTAAGCCACACTGCACATTAATCGAGATGCACATAGATCGGTTAACTTAGCCAAAAATTTATATATTCTTGCCCGTTAATAGAACTTTCTGCTTAGGTGTGATTTTCATCGGCTTGCATTCATTTAGAATAATTTCAATTCTGTATTGCATCCCACGTGGAGATTGCGAGGAGGCACTGTAAGTCTTCTAACTGAGCATACATCATTGTTTTCATTGATAGCATCATCCTCTCTGAGAATGGAAGCATCTCCTTCGACAGCGCGAACATTCTGCTCGAATTCATTGAGAAGCTGCGCGAGACCAGACATGCCTCCACCCCCCTCGATGGCCTCCATAAAGCCCTCCATAAGCTACAAGGAGTTGCTCCGAGCAATCGATAACTTTGTGAACGTGGACAACCCATACAAGGTGTTGAACGATAAATTGCGCAAGATGTCCCCGAATCCAGCCTCGGTGATCTCAAAGATTGAACAACTCCAGGGGAGGTATGATAAGGCTATTGCATCGCAGAATAAGAGGAGGGCCGTGACTGCCGTAGCCTTCACCATAGCGGTCGGAGACGAGTGCCTGTCAAGTGCGAGGATGGATCTAGCGGATGAGGCGGAGCATGTGAAGACGGAAGCAGGAAGAATTGAAGAGGATGCAAAAGCCGTCGAGGCGTCTATCAACGAAATAGGATGCAACACTTCGCTAAAGAAAGACCTTTGCATGAATGAAGATGATCCTCCTCCCAAAGCCACCAATATTTTGGTTCGTTTTCTCGATTGTTGTGTGTGCAAGTAGACAGAAATTTATCTATTATGAATGTATAAATAATGCCTCATCGAGAGATGCTCCTGCTTGTGATTTCGTTGCTCCAGCGCTAGAATGTGGGGACGGCGTCCGGTAGTGCGCGTGTCTCGTGTGTGGGGACGGCGTCCGGTAGTGCCTCCGTCGAGTTGTCGCTGACGTAGGTGGGGCACGTGCATGGGGGAAGGAGAGGGCGGAGGTGCTCTTGGTCATAGTAAGGGGAAGGAGAAGAGGTCGGAGGGGCAATTTCGTCAAGTAAATTTATAGATTAAGGCGCCCATTAACGGAGTTGGGGACTGACCCGTTAAGTTAAAATTTGATCCCCTATTTGTTACAAAATAAAATCAGTCCCTAATTTGGGAATCTATGTAAAGCTCAGTCCCTTTTTTGTAATTTACCCATATAAATATGCAGTCAGGTAGTGCTTAGTGATTACCGGTGAGAGCAACGAGGACTTCCGGAGTCGGTCCCTTCTGCGCGAAGAGCGAGACCAGTTGCTGAAGGTTGTGCGTGGGAGGGAACAAGTTGGCATTTCTCTCCGAGCTCTTGGAGACTCTCCCGTCTCTCCTTCCCGATGGTACTTCGTAGTGGCCGCTGCTCGACTGACACGAGACCCACCAACAACACGTGCGCAGACCTCATGCCTCTCTGCTATATATGATGGATGATCAATTACTGAACGATATGAAGCTAGATATGTATGTATTGATATAATTAATTTTCAGAATTGAAATTGAGTTATTCAAAAACTATTACAAAGAGATTGATGGGAAACATGCAACAAGTTGCGCCGTCAATTCTTTTTGATGGTAAATTCAATTCTTCGAAATACAACATCTATAGATATGGCAACCGTAACATTGATGGGCATGATTTTTTGGATCCTTTTGAGAAGCTCTACTACTTCAGTAGCCAAAAATTCGAAGGAGTCAAAACCAAAAGGAATGAATATATGTTGATTGCCAATACATGCCTTCTCTTGCTTACCAACTTTAGCTGAGGCAGCTTTCTGTGCAGCGTGTCTCGCAATAAAATCACTCCTTATCGGACTCACCAATGGATAAACTCCAGTCAGATCAACACATGCATACTTCCCTCCAGCCCATCCAAATATTAAAACATCTGCTGGTCTGAGTGTCAATCTTCCCTCTTAAGGATCCATCAAAAAGTTCACAGGTGTCTCTTTCTTTGAAGCAACTCCAGCATGTTTGAGTACATCATAAAGGACATCTCTTATAAAATCATGTCTATATTTAAAACCTGAGAGTTCACGACAATGAACTGCATGCTCCCCAAAAGCGTCCAAGCATGATTTGTGGCATATTGGACAAGGCTCATCAGCTGGAAAAAGAGGAATCATAAGACGATACTTGAGGATAGTAAAATACTCAATAGGTGACATATGCAACCCAAGGCCCTCAATATGAGTAGCAAGGAGGAAGTCTTGCGTATGGTCAGCCTGTAAATAACAAAAAATTATTTTTTGCCTAATAGTCATGTCAAACTTAATTTTTATTTCCTCAACAGTTTTGCTAAAAGGAGAACTCGCTAAAGCATTCTGGGCTTTAGGGGGAACGGTATCCTTTTTAGCAAAACATGTAAGACCGAGAGACGAAAGTGTGGTACGTAGGCCATCCAAAGCATATAGAAAGTCAGAATCCATACCATATATTTCACTATCTCGTAAAATATGGTCTTGGAGCACCCATGATTGAGCTCTAGAGGCCTCAAGAGCTGAATGGAGACCGGAACCACAAAGTCTGATGGATGGTGATGCCACCCGTCATTGTAGGTCACCAAAAAAAGGGCCTCCACAAAGCACAATATCTTCAATAGCTCCGCGAAGCCCTTTGTCAAATCACGTAGCAGCTCGTTCCATTTATGCAGGTTGACATGTCCTTAGGTCAAACATGAGCTTGACAATGCCCATACAAGATTGTAATAAAAGAAGCTCACTTTGTGGATTCTCCAATTGAGGGGGTAAATGCATTAAGTCAAAAGCTTTTGTGACCCTCATCATAGCCAAGTCTTCAACAAAGTCCTTACAATTATTTCATATCTCATGAATAAGGGGGTGCAAGGCTAGAGGAAAAAGAAGTGGGCCTAAAGGATCATCTTGTTGCACTCCGGTGGTTGACCATAAATGATTGTCTCCAATATATAATCTGGCTGGTTGAGCATATATAAAATCCATCCATGAAGAAATAGACATGTTGAAGGCATTAGAGAAATCAACTGTAAGCACGGAGAGAGACCCGTCACCGTAAAACTTGCTCAAAAGTCTGTTGGAGCTGTGTAAGATGGCTTCTGCTCCTCCAGATACACCAACTCCAAATTGAAAGTCATTGAGATACTTAGACATATCTTTTCCCACCCCCATCATGGAACTTTGGATACAAGACGCCTCCAGATAGTACCTACAATAATAGGACGAATGTCGTCTGGTTTGAGCAGTGGAGTAAGAGGTGCAAAGGCTACAAACTCAGCCAGACTCAATGGGCATCTCCCACCTAGCCATAGATTAACCACCATGGAGATAGTATGTAATAGATGTTGTATTAATAATTGTAATTAGATTTTTAAATGAAAAGTCTATATAATTACAATTGAAGTTAATTTGATTTTAATTGGGAAATCAAATGGCTTGGACGGAAAGTTGGGAATTACCAAATTTGAAACATGAAAAAGCTTGGGCAGAAGTTTAGTACCATATCTGGTATCTCTAAACTTTTGGTGGACTTATATATGAGTTCACACCCCAAGCTCTTGTAGCAATAGTAGAGAGGAGGAATGGAGGGCCACACATGTGCGCGCACGCTCCGCTCCATCTCCGGCTCCGGCACGAGCACGGGCACGGGCACGGTCTCGGGAGAGTCAATTCGGATCTCGGATCTGGATAATTTTGCTACGGGTTTCATTTGGCCGATCGATTAAATTAATCAGACACATTAATTTGGATTCGATCACATTAGGAATCTGACTCAATCCAAATGGCTCGATTTAGCTGCGATTTTGGAATCCGAAGGAACACGCCCGTCGAGGGATGTTTTCTAAAATCAAAAGTTACCGTGCCATAGGGCACACAGGCTCCTCTTTTTATACCCCTTTCCCCATGCTTTTTTCTTAACTCGTACGAAAAACTATTTCATTCTCATGCTGCCGCTTGTGCTCTCTGTTCCCACTGCATTTCCGACCTGATCTTGTCGGTTGCAAGTTCTTGGAGGTACTTTCGAGGATGGTCTCATCGGTATGTGCAGACGAAGATCGTGGTCCATCGTATCCTGGGAACGAATCGCTAGTACCCTTCGCACCGGTATTGTGAGGGTGATATCCTCTCTAAAGACAGTCGATTTCACGACGCTTCGATGGTTTATGGCTTACTTTTTATTTCATTTTTTGTCGTAATTTCTTTATTGCTTTACCTTTCCTGGATCTCACCCTATGACATGTTTCACCTTTATTAATCGGTTCCTATTTGCATGCTGTAATCGGATGCATGATTAAAATTGTGTTAATCTATGATGCTTTTCTGTTAATTCATTTGAATCCGTGTAATTATGAATTAATATATGCGATAATGATCCAGGTTACAACAATCTTAGGTTACAAAAATCTTAGAGAGGATATCTGGAACCAGATCTGAAACCATGTCGGAAACAATGTTAAATCAGGGTGGAAATGACAGATATGCTTGAGAATTCAGTGGACAGAATTTCAAGCATTGGCAACAACGCATGAGGATCTGGTTAACCATCATAGGATTAATCTCTGTACTTGAAATCGACTGTCCTACGCTAGAAATGGAAAACCCCTCACCCGAAAGCCAGAAGGCGCAATCTGCATGGAAGGAACGCGACCGTATATGTCATGGTTGCATCATGTTGTCTCTGTCCAACACATTTTTTGACGTATACGGTTCGTCCACGCAGACTGCAAAGGGGCTATGGGAAGATTTGGTTCAGAAATATAATACCAAAGACTTCGGTATTGAGAAATACTCCGTGACCAAGTTTTTGAAGTTTTCCATAACCGAAGGGAAGTCCGTTTTTGAACAGGCACATGAGTTTTTACTCATACTCCATGATTTAGAAAATACCAACATGAAACTTCTAGAGAAGTTTCAGGTCATGAGCATCATAGAAAAATTTCTCAAGTCTTGGGAAGACTTCGGTATGACCCTTAAATAGAGGAAGAGAAAAATTTCTATGGATGACTTGATGGTGGCAATTACCATAGAGGAGGAACACCGGAAATAAAAGCCTGTGGTTCCTGTCGATATTCAGGCTAAGGTCAATTTCATGACCTTGAAGTGCAAAGATAAGAAGAGAAAGGGTACTAATAACAATAAAATGAAACCAAAGGTCAAGATCTAGAAAAAGGCAAAGAATAAACACTGTTGGCACACGAATCTTGAGCTGCTTCATACACGTGATCTCCTTCTTTGTGACAATTACACAATCTCCCCTATTTTTATTGTATATCATAATTATTCAATAACTCTTTTGTAAATACAGTTTAGTCCTTATATTGCTACATCAAATTCCTTGTCTTTTATTATTTGTTTTTAAAAACAAGGCTCTAAAAATTCTACAAAAAATTAGGGTAGCTTCCTGTTAGCTTGTTCTCACTTGCTTAAGATTTTCTCCTTACTTTGCATATTGACGGACTTGGGATACACATGTCACCAGTGTAGTATCGCAGTATTTTCAGATATCATCTCATGATTCCCTTATTTCCAGCAGATGAGGTATGTCTAGTCTGCCATAAGATATGCTTGGACAGTTTTGGCGATCATGCAATTCATTGTAGGGAGCTTCTGGGTTTTAAGTGCAGATGTGATCTTATTAGGGATGTTTTATTTTATGTACTCAGACGTGCATGTGTTGCTGCTAAGAAAGATGCACCTGTGAAATTTTTAACTGATCAGTAAGAGGGAAGATCCACGCTTCGACCCACTGATATTTTGATTTTTGGGTGGGTCGAAGGGAACATGCTTGTGTAGACTTGACATGAGTTTCTCCATTGGTGGGGTTGAAGAGTGGGACCTTACAGCAGGGCAATCTGCCCTTAAAGTTACTTCAGGAAAAGTGATGAAACATGAGAAAGCATGTATTGAGAATCATCATGCCTTCATCCCCTTTGCTTTTGATACTTTTAGTTTCTTAGCACCAGAAGCTACTGAGCTTTTGAAGAGGATCCAAAAAGTCATGAATAGTAATGTGATGGTTCCTAGATTTATGGATGTAGTGTTAAAAAAGGACTAGCGACGCAACTTGTTGCCCGCTTGTCTCCTATTTCGATGTAATCCCTCTATTTTATTCTTAATGATATGAAAATACAATTTATTGTGAAAGTAAAAAAATTGATTTCTTAATTTTAATAATTCAAAAACTCATTAAAATTTCCCAGTTTGCTTTATAAAAATCATAAAATTTGAAAAATACTAAAAAATCCAAAAATTACTATAAGTCTATTTCGATGTGTTTTAATTTCTATGATTTTTTTGAATTTTTTTTATAGAAACCACAAAATTTCAAATTCCAGAAAACACTAAAAAATCATGAAAAATCATTAAAATATCTAAAAATACATTTTTGGTCTTATTTTAGAGCTGGATAAATTCTCTATATTTTAAAATTTTTTCTCATCATTTTTATTGTATTCTCTATTATAAAAATCAAAAAAATATCTGCTTGAATTTTTGTTTAATTTATTTCCTATTTTTAGTTAATTTGAAAATCCTAAAAAAATCTAAAAATCTCAGAAAAATCACTAAAATAGTAAAAAAAATCAAAACATAAAAATATTTTTATTTGATTTTTGGATATTTTTATTATATTCAAAAAATACAAAAGAGTGCTTGTTTTCTTTCTTTTACATTTCTTTTATTTGTTTTGTTTGAAAAATTAAAAATACAATAATTTTGTAAATTTAAAAATCACTAAAAAATAGAAAAATAGAAAATATAAAAAAATAAAAATTAATAGAAAATTCCATAAAATAAAAAATCTAAGAAATACATAAAAATCAAGGCAATTTGCTTATATTTTCCTTCTTTATTTCATTGATTTCTCTTTGATTTTTATAGCCCTCGCTTAATAATAGTTGCCTCATTGAGTTCAACCCTGGAAGCTATATCGGGCTAATAAAAAAGGAATCCACTTTTATTTCTTTTAATTTGATTAAAATAAAAATTATTGGATTTAGGAAATTGTGGGTTGCAATGACATTCACTTCATATTCACATTATTTGCATAAAATAAAAACCCGCAAGTCTCCTGCACATCATTAAGCAATGATTTAAATTAGGAGAAGGTTTGTTCTCCTTTTCAATGGGCAAATCAAAGTTGAAAATAAGCTTAAGTCCATTGTTTGTTTTGTTTCACAAATATGGAATGCAACTTCAACTTAATATTAACTGTAGAACTTCATACACATACACATATATAATTATGTGTGTTATCAAACTTAAATATATTTTGGATGAACACATGTTAAGTTCATTTATGATTTAGGAAGCTATTAATCTAAAATTTAAAGTTCGTGCTCGATTCCTTTAGAAGCGAATAAATACTTTTTGAGCTATTACCAAGTGTACTCTAATTGAATGCAAATATGTTTGATTCGAAGAAAAAAAATCATATTTATGATCTATATCAGATCTTCTTTGTGTCATCAGATGCAAATCGAGGATTAGGGAATCATAGAGGCTAAGATGGATATAAAACAACACGCGCACTAAAGTTTTGACGTTGCAGCTGTGAGATCATCTTTAAAGAGTTGATAACCCACCAAGTTATCCAGCTTCTGGGATGTTGAATATGGATTTCAAGGTCAAGGAATCTTACCTGAATTGAGATCTTGGAGAGGAGTGACTAAAGTACATCAGCTTCACCATATCATTCTTCTCGTTGAATCCGATTTATAAATCCCCTCTCTTTTGCATCCCTCGATTTCTCCTTCATTTGGTTCACGTTAGGAATGACTCTTCCCCACTATATATAAGCTTGCTAAGCTTGACAATTTCTTTGATATTATAGCTAAGGGTTGGCTTCTACAAGCTCTCCCGAGGGTAGCTTTGAGGCTCAGACTAGTATATTCGCTCCATCGATCGAACTTTTCATTGGAGTGGGGGTCTGGAAATAGTCCCACACCAAGCTCGACAATTATCTATCAAAAGAATGCATCACGACCTTGATTTGTTATCCACTGGTGGAAGTTCCTGTGGTATGGTCTCGTTGAAGTATTGGCTTGAGTTCTTTTGCTACGGGGTACAGAGGTTTTTTCGAGGGAAATGGGAATTACGTCTAATCCCAGGGCTTAATTTCTAGCGGAAAACATGCTTTTTATGTTTAGGGCACTTCAACAAGTCCCTCCTTAATTATTGCATTTCACTTATATATTGATGTTAATTTTTGATATGGTCCCTCCCAAAAGTCTACATATAGTAAGGTAAATATCAAATATTAACACTGAATGCTCAATGGCTTATTGGCAAAGTGTTATATCCACCAAGTAGTGAACCAAGATTTAAATCCCATTGTTGCACTTTTTGTTAAAAAATAGCTCTCTCCATCATTTGTTCCAAAAAAATTAATTCCATCCTTTCATTGTTAAAAAAATTATTTTTACTCGCTTTTAATATATTAATATTATAAATATAATTTTATATAGAATGAGATTGGGCTCATTTATCTCTCTCATTATTTCTCTTTGTAAATGCGATCAAATAGATCAAGGGATCCCCTCGTTTGAGCCTTGCTCTTGCTAAAAAAATTGTTATTTCATTTTAAATATGATTTTTTAACTAAAATTATTCAAAAATCACCAATGAAAAAAATAGTACATATCTTATTGAAAATTCAAATAACATTGAAATGACAAGTTTATCAAAATTTAAAAATAACATTTGAAATTGTTAACTCTTCTTAGAAAATATCATTTGAGATTACTTTTTTTATTTTTACTTATACAAGATAGATGTATACTTGACCCTCCGATAAAATTCCAGTTTCCGCCCCTGCCCATGTACATGCACAGTATTTTTCGTGGCAGTGGTGCTTAGTGCTTACGCCATCTGATCACATTGCAAGGCACGTTAAATTTTGCTTTAACTGAACACAGATGCTTCCAATCACGGAAGATGATCCTCTGCTTTAGAGGGGATTGCAACAGAGGTGTTGCAATCCCCAATAATTTTTTTATGATTTAGATTCTAAAATCCAACCTTATAGATTGAATCTTAGATTAATGCTCCACATATCCTCCAAATTTCGTATAAATCCGAGATTATTTGCTATTTTATCTTAATAGTTGAAGATTTGGATCTTTTTTAGATGGAGCTTAAGTTGCTTAGATCTTGACCGACTGTTTGACCATTAAGATAGAATAACAAATAATCTCGGATTTAAGTGAAATTTGGAGGATCTGTAGAGCATTAATCTAAGATTCAATTTGTAAGGTTAGATTTTAGAATCTAAATAAAAAAATTATTAGAGATTTACAACACCTCTGCTGCAATCCCATCTACAGCAGAGGATCCTCTTCCCCCAATCACATACAAGTAGCCATAGCCTCCATCACTTTCAATCTTTCAACTCATTAGGTGTGAAAAAGTCACACTGTTCCAACTACATTAGGTAGGCGCTATACCAATGCCGGCAGCAGTGAGGAACCGAGGATCGTCTGCAGTACATCGCTTGGAAAAGTATGCATCTTTGGAACCGCTCGATCTTGATCGAACGGTTCGCATGAATTCGTACTTTCCAATTATGAATCTCTATATCAAGATCCAACGGTTTGAGTAGTTACTGTAGAGTCGGAAGCACTGTAGACAATCCGCCCCAGCAGGCAGCTCCTTTTAAAGCCGTATTGACAAACTGTATATCCCAATATCCACGTCAGATTAGATCCGACCATCCCCGTACGTCTGCAATAATGGAGAACATGAGCCTATAAATAGCGCACCCATATTGGAGGGGGAAGAAACATCACACACTCACTTCCCCATCCGATACATACATATATAGCTACATATCGTTCAGGAATCGAGCATCCATCACATATAGCAGAGAGGCATGAGGTCTGCGCAGGTGTTGTTGGTGGCTCTCGTGTTAGGGCTGTGCTGTTTGCAGCTCGAAGCTGCACTGACGGTGGGGTACTACCGGAGGACGTGCCCCAATGCGGAGGCCATTGTTAAGGACGCGGTTAAATCCGCTCTCAGTGCGGACAGCGGCATTGCTGCCGATTTCGTCAGGATGCAATTCCACGACTGTTTTGTTCGAGTATGTATTACTACTCACCTTCTTAGACGTTCTTAATGTGAAATCACGGGTTCGCACTAAATCAAGGATTTTGTGGGTCCTTACCATGCGAACCGCACGATCTTGATCGAGCGGTTTTGTTACACTTCCTGTTGCAGCAGATCCCTGCTGTACAACAGAGGATCCGCTCCCATGCGGGTGTGCATGTATATCTATATTAAGAGGAAGAGGATTCTTTGCTATAGAGGGTATTGCAACAGAGGTGCTGTAAACTCTAATAATTTTTTTGTGATTTAAATTCTAAAATCTAATCTTATAGATTGAATCTTAGATTAATGTTCTATATATCCTACAAATTTCACTTAAATCCGACATTATTTGCTATTTTATCTTAATGGTCAAACAATATGTCAATATCTAAGCAACTTGAACTCCATTTAAAAAAAATCTGAATCTTGAGCTATTAATATAAAATAGCAAATAATTTCTGATTTAAACGAAATTTGGAGAATATGTAGAGCATTAACCTAAGATTCAATCTATAAGGTTGGATTTTAGAATCTATTATTAGGGTTTACAGCACCTCTGCTGCAATACCCTAGGATCCTCTTCGTATTAAGATTGGTCCCGTGATCATGCTTCGTGATATTGCAGGGTTGCAATGCGTCCATCCTGCTCGACTCCACGCCAGGTAACACCGCGGAGAAGGATTCTCCCATCAACAACCCGAGCCTCGAAGGCTTCGACGTGATCGACGCAGCCAAGTCGAAGCTCGAGGCTGCGTGTCCTGGAGTGGTTTCCTGCGCCGATATCATTGCCTTTGCTGCTCGGGACAGTGTTGAGTTGGTATATATGCGATGATACTTATGTATACGCATACGAATCCGGTACATTTTGAATGTAATCAACAACTGATGTTGTCTTTCTCTTTCTCTTTCTCTTTCTCTTCCGTCGTCATCAGTCGAACGGCGGCCATTACGAAGTACCATCAGGAAGGAGAGACGGGAGAGTCTCCAAGAGCTCGGAGAGCAATGCTAACTTGCCCCCTCCCACGCACAACCTTCAGCAACTGGTCTCACTCTTTGCGCAGAAGGGTCTGACTCCAGAAGACCTCGTTGCTCTCACCGGTAATCACTAAGCACGACCTGATTGCATATTTATATCCCTGACGATCTTCGTGGATTGAAATCAATTAAAATAATACGTACGATCGTTGCAGGAGCTCATACGTTGGGGAAGGCTAGTTGCTCCTCCTTCGACAACAGGCTCTACAACTTCAACACCGCGACGGGCCAAGACCCGAGCATGGATCCCGCCAAGGCGGAGGAGCTCAAGAAGCAGTGCCCTGGTGGGGCGGTCGATGCCACCATCAGCGTTCCCATGGACCCCCTCACGCCGGAGGTGATCGACGTGAATCACTACAAGAACATCTTGGCGCACCGGGCTCTCTTCACTTCCGACCAGGCGCTCCTGTCCTCGGTGAGAACGTCGGTGAGGGTGTGGCTGTACGCCAACATCCCGTTCCTCTTTAAGAAGGACTTCGCGGCGGCCATGGTCAAGATGAGCAGGATCGGAGTCCTAACGGGGACGAACGGAGAGATCCGTCGCAACTGCAGGGTTGTCAACTAAGATTTGTCAAATCGAAATAGTTCGACCCTGCCCACAATGAAATAAAAAACCCTGTAGGATGATAGTTGATAATATCTAATGTCGTTAATCTACTTTATTACATACGATGCTCACTATAATTCACGGAATAAAACTTATAAATATAAAGTGAGCAAAAATTACAACATCACCGCCGATCTCGAAATTTAATTGACATTTATTTTTTAACGAAAATCCCTTCCTATATTTAATACGTTGGCTCGTTGCTTTGATTTTTTTAATAATCTCACTACCAACAATTTGAACGGCACTACCACTCACCATACGACAGTTCACATTCCATATTTCTCCATTTTTTTCCATTTATTGTCCACGGATCTAATATAATTCGTTCTCAATTCCCAATATTTCTAAATTCATATCATGTGTGTATTGATTCTGTGGTAAGAGCAGAGCTTGCATGAGTTAAAAAGAAGTGGAGTGCTTTTCCCATCTTTATTGAATGTGGTTGAGCACGTGCATACAAAAATCTCCAACATAAAGAGGACAATCATAGGATCCTAATAATTTATACCCTCACCAACTTAAGAGTTCGAATCAATACAAAGAGAAAAGAACATCTATCGTTTAGATAATGATGCTAGCACGAAATACATCTAAAACATCTATAGATATCTCTTGCATATGACTACTAATTGAATTTAATCATTCAAATTCGGTAAAATTCTTTCGATAAAAATTCGAAAATATTCGACTTGAACCAAAATGAGCTGAATTTGAATTTAGCATGTAGATTCGATTCTCAAATAAATTGAATATGAATTGTTGACCTAAATTCATTCGATAATAATTTGATTCGATATTTATATACATTATATATATATGGGAAAATGGAAGCTACACCAGGGGGTGCAGCCAACTGGCTACACCCGGCTATTTTTCTTATTGATTTTTGATTTTTTGAAGGAAACTTATGGGGATTTACTTAGTTTATTGTGTGTAATATGTATTTCAAATTTCATGCAAAACAAGCATTCCTAACAAGCCTCTCTAGATAGGGTCAATTTTAATAATTCTGAGACCGCTAAAATGTGGTAGTCTTGATGGAGATGATAGAAGTGTCGAATTTAGTTGAAATTGGTATGATATCATGATGATGTGTAGTGATTAAATTCCCCAAGGTTTCATTTCAAAAACACAAAAATTGATGAAAAAAATGACAGGGTGCAACTAGTTAGCTACACCCCCAGGTGCAGCTTCCCCAACCCCTATATATATCGATATATTTATGTTCATATACATAATACATACACATATACATGCATATAATACATACATATTTACATACACACATGTAACAACCTCTCTCTAGGCTGATGATGACTGAGATTTTCAGAGGGTCTAGATATCTCACAAGGCGAGACATCCAGTCGATGCGGTGACCGCTCAATAAATCCCAAATCAATCAACAATTAAACCACAATGAAATATATGCAATTAAATCAAAAATGTGGAGTTAAAATTTATTATAACTCTACATGTAAATATGTATAGGTGTAAGCACAAGTAGAGGTCGAACACTGGGAGGCGAATGGTTGTGTTGTGAAATTAGTTGTAAAATTATTCAATTCTTGGTTCATGTCCAATTTTTTTATTGTTTTTGTGGGTTTTTGATTTTTTTATATATTTTTATTTTATTTTTGGTTTTATGATTTTTATTTTGATTTTAGATTTTTTATTTTTTTTTATTTTTTTATTTTTAATTATATAATATATATATATATCAAGAAATATATATATAAGAAGAGAGAGAAATGTAGTATATGGATATATAGACATATATATATATACTCAATATATTAAGTATAATATTTTTTAGGCTTTTTTGTATTTTTCTAATTTTTATGTTATTTTTATGGAATTTTGCTAATTTTTATGTATTTTTAATTCAAAAAAAGTCCCTAACAAGGGACTAATTAAACAGGCCGCAAATAATTTGGGTTTTAAAATATGAAACAAGTCCAAAAATAACCCAAATTAATTTTAATACATAAAGAATAATATATAGATAATTATAAAATAAGAAAACATATTTTTGGTATTTTTAAAGGGTTTTTATATATTTTTTTAGAATTTTGGAGCTTCTTGAGATTTTTATATTTTCTTTTTCTATTTTTAGGGTTTTTCATTTTCTGGACTCAATATATATATAAATATACCATATATAATATTTTTGGAATTTTTCAAAAACATTTTATAATTTTTTTTATATTTTATAATTTAAACAGTGCAAAAAGAGTTCCTTTTCATTTTTAATAATTAGGTTAAATGCAAAAAATGCAGAGTAAATGTGTACGTCAAAGTACACTGCATGGAGCATCTAACCTAATTTTTGTGGATTTTTAGGAGCTACCTAACTATTTTTAATAATTGCATAAAAGACACAAAAATAAAACTGCCTGACAAGGGTATAAATGCAATAAAAGTAAAGGACAAGGGGCACAGTGCAAATATACCAGAAGAAAAAGCATTTATTTTAATTTTCAGAACTATTTTACAATTACAAAAAGGTGCCAGGGTTGAACTGCAATATTCACGCGCCTAATGTGGGACTGCACGTGAGGCGTTGAGGGACCAAATAGTAATTACATGAAACTACAATGGTCTTTTTACCAAATTCGCATTTATTTTACAATGCAATATTTATTTTACAATATTAAAAATTAATTACAAAAAGGTGGGGGTGTGGATTTGCAATTTACACCAACAGGCGCGCGATCCAACGGCTGGGCGTTCTTCACTTGACACGCGTCGCCTCCTCCTCGCCCGATGACGCTTCACCGATGAAGGGCTGAGATTAGATCTCGTGGGAGATCTGACGGTCATAGTGTCGCTCCATCGGACGGCGCTGATCGAAACTGGAAGCCTCCTCCTGATCTGACGACTCCGGGGTGGTCTGGAAGAACAAGGAAGAAGGTCGCAGCTGTCGACCTTCAATCGCTCGGCGTACACTCCTCCGGGCCACTCCATCGTCGCCTGAGGTCTCTACGTGTTCCTGGCTGCTCCCTGCATCGGCTGATGGCTTCGTTGAGGCACCTGGAGCTCCCCTGAGTTCAGGCGAGGTCAATGAAGATGGCAAGCTCCAGGTACCTGCTCTGCATTTGAATCGAGCCAAGATGAGTCTCCTGGCGCTCCGGGGCCTACACAAGAATACACAACACAAAAAGAGGGCTCCGTGGGCCTTTTTGGTGGTGGAATGGGCGAAGGTGGCGCGGGGCGGCGATCTCCGGCGATGGGTGGAAGAGGGAGATCGGGTCTCCAGATCCACTAGGGAGTTGGGGGTGCGAAGGTGCCTGGGATGGAGTGGAAGCGAAGAGGAAGGAAGTTGGGGGGTGAGAAGAGGTCGAAGGGGGTCAGGATCACCGTGAAATGTTCGCCAGAGCAAAGCTCCGGCGAACTACGAATCACCAAGCTGATGCTAAACCTACAGTCTAAACAGTAATCTAAATGCATAAATAAAATTACAGGAAGGAAATCTACCTAAAAGGAGTAAAGATACGCAACTCGTACCTGGTTGGACGCCAGGGAGCAGAGGCTTCGCCGGCGACGACGGCCTTGGGTGCAACCTCGCCTTCTCCGACCGATTCGAGTTACCAAGAGATTCCTTCTGTCACCAGGAGTCCACCTAGACCGAATGCGAGGAGGGGAGACGCGTAATGGATGACCAAAATTGCAGAAGAGGCGGAGGTTCTTTAATTATGAACGAAGGAAGCACCCTTATTGACCGGACCGTAGCGGCGAATCGACTCTATGTACAAGGGAATAGAAGATCGAGCATGAATCTACAATGATCGGGGAAGTTCTTTCATGAAGGATTCGAATGCGATGGCTGGACGGGACGTCCAGGTAAAAGGGATGAAAAGCGGGGAAAAGATGGGCCACGTCAAGTCAGCCTCCTGGGGGTCGAGTTGACCAGGCAATCAACGAACGCAGGGCTGCGATTGGACCACGTCAGCTGCGAAATTGACTTAATATTTAGTCATAATAAATGACCTTATTTAGTTTTGATTATAAAATAAAAAATGTTTATTAATTAATGTATTATTTATTTATGATTTTTATTTATTTTTTGATGTGTTTTATTATGAATTTATTTTAACGATGTATTTATAAGTGTATTTACATGTATTTATTTTTATTTTGTGTATTTTTATTTTATTATTTTATTTTATTATTTTATTTATTTATAACTTATTTTTGTGAGTATAAATATATTTTTATTTATTTTTTATGAGTTTATTTACATTTTTAAATAAATCTATGTAATATGTAGGTATACTTATAGGTATTTTACCTATATTATATATACATTTTATTTATTTAATGTATTTTATTTGTTTTTATTTAGGGATTACATTTTTAATAAATATTATGTAAAATTTACAATATTATAAAAATATAGATGAATAAAGAATAAAATAATTAAATCCCCTTTTTATTTATATACATATAGATAGCATATGTATTTTGTCTATGTGTTTCATAGACTTATTTTATTTTACAAATCCTTTTTAGTTTTATTCTAATTTCCATATGTACATGTATTACTTATATTATTTACAAAATTCTAAAAATATATTTTTGTAGAAATAATAAATATTCAATAAAATGAATATTTCAATCAGGTATTATGCACAATAAAGAACAAAAACCTAACTTTTACAGATGAACTCCAAAGATTATGAAACCAATTTTATAAAATAGTTCTTGGAAAGCTATATGCAATTAAAGGTGAGTTTGGGTGATTTGGAGTTTTTATTTGCAAGATATGGTCTGTGAAGTTGAGATTTTGGCATTTTATTCAGTGTATAAAATGTACACTGAGTATTATTTTTGTACAAACTTAATTTTGTAATTTTATTTTCATTATTATCTACAACTTTCATGTACAAAATATTTTTATTTGATGAATAAAAAATTATATACAAAATAGGTGTTAAAAATGCATAAATAAATGAATAAATAAATGAGTTATTTATTGTACTATTGGCCGTTATCTCCCCCTACTTTATTCCTTGTCGACCAATTCCATTCTGGACTTGGTCTCGGGGTTAGGGTCATAAAATATTTACAATATTTTATTCCTTTTTCTTTTCTTCTTTTTATTCTATAATTTTGGCATTAAAAACCTTATTTTATGTACAATAAATACAATAAATAATGAATGCTAATATGTATAAATTGATGCTATTTACATGCATTTGCTGGTTTTTTTAAGGCCAAAATGATAGAATAAAGAATGATGAATCGGGATTCATCATCCCCCTATACTTGCCTTTGCTAGTCCCTAGCAAATACTTATGCAATAAGTACAAAAAATAAAGAATAAAAAGAAAAGAAAAAGCAAAAATAAAAAATTTAAAGAATAAATTGATTTGATCACGATTATTAAATGTATCTGTACAAAATCAAAGTTTGGAGCTCAGGTTAGACCTTGGTGTGGAAATGTGTGTGGAACCTAGTCGGGGACCAAATTTAAAACACAACAGCCTTCGAGAGTCACAGAACTCGGTTCAAATTACCTCGATAGCCAGGTCAGAACTAGGCTACGTCCTACGCAAACCCTTATGAGTATGAAGCTGACTTGTACAATGTAAGTGATAGTGGCTCTCCCCAACTGAAATGACAAAGGAACTGACTTCTCCAGAATGACAACCCAATGATTCCCCAATCCAGCCCTCTACCGTCGAGGAGCGGGTTATTCCCTTCTAAGTTCAAGTAGCATCCAACTCAAGAGGAGGAGGGGAAGAAAGGAATGGACAGTAGCCAGTGTAGCTACCTATCCTGGGACGCAAGACCAGTGTAGTCAAGTCATCCAGCTGCAGGCTCATATGGTATAACTTTGATGCTCAAGCTTGCTTATTTTCTATACAACATATATACATTCTCCGGCAGGCCCTTTTATTTCTATTTTCAAGCCTGACCACTTTTTTGGAGAGATTTTTTTTCAACATACTATTTACAACAGCATTTACATAAGGACTTTTTCCTCTTGAGCCAGAAGACTATCCCTCTTTTGAAGCTTTATTGCAACCCATACTCTCCTGTCATTCGATTTCATTGAAACTGGACCCGGTTGGGGTGCACTTCCCTCCCTAGACGAGGACGAATGTTTCCACCCGTGTGCGTCTCAGACTGGCAATTCCAACCCCCTCACCACTCCAACTGAGTTGAGCCGAGTGAAAGGTGCAAGTGTCCATGTTAGGTCACGGTCGACAAGAGTCATGCATGTGTCTCGAAAAGTTCTAGTTAGTCCACTGAGGTGACTTGAACCCACTCCTGATTTCTCAAAGAATTAAGTCTGAATAGACCTGAAGTACCCTAAACCTAGTTCCCATAAGGCTCCAGTGCAGTTAGGTGCATTAAGGTCCAACCAAGCTCCAATCTTCGACTTTATTGGACTAGTTCAATCATTAAGGTCAATCAAAGAATATGATTACTATGCAAATGCTATTTACAAATATGCAAAGAATAATGCAATTTTTCAAAGAATTTGAAAACAAAGAGAGGAATTTTTACACAAAGAATTTACAAATAAAAGAATTTTGGCACTCAAAGAATAAAATATATACAACTATTTACACGGGCGTATCGCTTTATTTACAAGTCTTAAAGAATTTACTAGTTTTGACAAAAGTGGTTTATTGAGGTATAGATACAATTGATAAAGAATTTAATTTATTTTATTTATGATTTATTTTTATTAATTTTATTTATTATTATTATGATGCTTTTATTCCTCAAATTTATTGGAAAATCATTTTGAAAATTATAGTACAAGATAATTTTTGCAAATATTTACAAACATTTGAAATCCATTTTGCAAAGATTTTTACATAAACTATATATACATTTCCACAATATTTGTACAAAAATGTTTTTACAATCATTTGCAAATAGGTTTTTAAATCCTTTATTTCACACAAAATAGAAAAATTTTGCAATCAAAATATTTTTACAAAGGTTGAAAATATTTCACAAAAAATTTTCCAAACAGTTCACACCATTTTTCAAATCATTTTGCAAAAGTATTTTTAACCTGATTTATTAATCAGTATATACAAAAAGAATCCGAGGAATAAGAAGCATTATTAATTAATTGTAATGAATTATATCATATTTATTAATAATTATATGAAAGTACGAGTTATGGCTAAAGTATATACAGAGTATATATGACCCCCCTATACTTAGCTTGAGCTATGTCCTCGTAGATCGGAAAAGAGAAGAGAAGACATAACTCGTACTGAGTATAGAAAAGTCTATACTACAACGACTAAAAGAATGAAAGAATAAATGAATAAGAAACTAACCGTCCCCCCTATACTTAGGATCAAATAATCATAAGTATAGCAGACTGTACACAAGGCAGGGAGGGCCATGGGTGGGAATAAACAGATCAAAGAATTAACAAATCAGGTGTGCAACCCCCCTATACTTAGGACAAAGTACGTCCTAAGTACAGAAAACTGTCTACAAGGGGCGACACCTTTTATTTAGATACAGAAGATAGAAAAGGAAAATAAGAAAAGAAGAAAAGAGAGATAGAAGAGATATATACAGATAGATGAAAAGATCATGGAGAATATACGCATCACTCCCCCTATACCTAGGGTGAGATATCCCTAAGTATAGGCAACAACAGGAGTGACGAAACTGAACGACGAAAGAACAACGCGGTGTGTACCCCCTATACTTAGGACAAAGTACGTCCTAAGTATAGACACAAAGATATGGGATAGATCTAGGGCACAAGGAAGGTGGATAAGAAGGTAACACAATATAGTGGAGAAGTTGATTGAGGCTACGTGCCAATATCACGAGTGATAGAAGAATGATACAGAGGGGACGAGGAGGGCGGGCGAGAAGATCGGAACATAGACAACATTGGGTGTTCCACACAAGGTGGGAACACCGCCAAAATGAAGGTCCGAAGAGCAGGCTCTCCTCGAACCGGAGAAGATGGGGATGATACAGTGGATACGAAGAAGATGGTGAAGAAGATATCGGGAACGAATGAACTTGGCGAAGCAATGATTGAGCTCAAGCGCCAATATCACGACTCAATGCAAATGAAGAGGTATATGTATAAGAGAGGTAGAGAGACTCAAAGATGAAAAATGCATGACTTACACGGACGGGACCGATGACTCTAATAATGAATGAAAACACAATGGACTCCAAGTCACAATCAATACACAAGACAAACCCTCAATTCACCTACTCGACTCGGTGAAGACCGTCAGATGACGGTCATTTATCTTTTCGATTTTAGAGTTAGGTGAGAATCACAAACTTGTACAAACACTTAGGAGGCTTGATGGGATTTGGGCTCTACTCCTTAGCGTGTACGTGAGCACTTAAAACGCATACAATGAGGGGGTTGCTCTCCCCAAGACAAGGAAGTCCATTATGTTTTATTTTAGGTCCAATAGAGTTAACAGTCCCGATTTTATTTAAATTATCACTTTTTTGGGTATTTTCAATGCACGTGCCTATCGAGGTTCCAATTTCCATTAAGCATCCTAAGTGGTCAAAAACAGAGGGAAGAGGTCGGAAAAGCCATGCAAGTCGGAAAACGATGATGCATGCTAAGTAAGAAGACTTACAGTGCTTCCCAGCTCTCTCCATGCGGGATGCATAACAGAATTGAAACCTATGCTATATGCAAATGCAAGCCGAAGAAATTGCCCTAGGATAGTAACTGCTATTATCGTGAAGCACCACAAGTTGGTCACTTATCTTTAACCTAAGGGTCCGGTCTTGGCTCACCCCTCCTCTTCTCGACACTCTCGAGTTCAGGAGTAGCGCTTGATGGGGCTCGCTCACGGCACAAGGCTTAAGAGATAAATGAACCGACTGTTTAGATTTGACAAGATCCAAAACGCGCTATAGGTACATGCAAATATATTAGGGTGTTTGGACCTTAATCTATCGGCAAGCAATTCCTAAGCTAGGGCTCATTCACACAAAATAATAAAAATAAAATAAAAAGAAAAAGCGTCAAAATCATCGAGGCCCCCAAGGGAACAATCCCTCGGGCAATGGACCTCGGGAAGTCGGAGTGTACCTGTGAGAGTCCTGAATTATTACAAGTTTCTAAGTCTCTCTCTCACATAAATATACATAATAAAATAAATAGGATGCATAGAAATGGAGGCTGTCTTCAAAAATTCCCCTTCATCTGCCTTTGATGCTCTCTCCTGTTGGCTGGTGTAGAAGAGCCAACTCCGCCTTGCTTGGGTGCATAAGTACTCCTAGAAGGTCCTCCTTCGCTTGGCGGTCCCTCGCATCAAAGACAAAGAAAGAAGATGGGTCAGAACAGTCAATCAAATAATGTCAATGAAAAATAAGAAGTCAAATAAACGAATATATAATGGACATGAGCAAAGAATTAAATAAATAAATAATCAACCATACAAAATCAGTTGCCTCCCCGGCAATGACGCCATTTGATGACTGGGAAGAATCGGAGGGTCTAGATATCTCACAAGGCGAGACATCCAGTCGATGCGGTGACCGCTCAATAAATCCCAAATCAATCAACAATTAACCCACAATGAAATATATGCAATTAAATCAAAAATGTGGAGTTAAAATTTATTATAACTCTACATGTAAATGTGTATAGCTGTAAGCACAAGTAGAGGTCGAACACTGGGAGGCGAATGGTTGTGTTGTGAAATTGGTTGTAAAATTATTCAATTCTTGGTTCATGTCCAATTTTTTATTGTTTTTGTGGGTTTTTGATTTTTTTATATTTTTTTATATTTTTTTGGTTTTATGATTTTTATTTTGATTTTAGATTTTATATTTTTTTATTATTTTTTTATTTTTAATTATACAATATATATATATATATCAAGAAATATATATAAGAAGAGAGAGAAATGTAGTATATGGATATATAGACATATATATATATATACTCAATATATTAAGTATAATATTTTTTAGGCTTTTTGTATTTTTCTAATTTTTATGTTATTTTTATGGAATTTTGCTAATTTTTATGTATTTTTAATTCAAAAAATGTTCCTAACAAGGGACTAATTAAATAGGCCGCAAATAATTTGGATTTTAAAATATGAAACAAGTCCAAAAATATACCAAATTAATTTTAATACATAAAGAATAATATATAGATAATTATAAAATAGGAAAACATATTTTTGGTATTTTTAAAGGGTTTATATATATATATTTTAGGATTTTGGAGCTTCTTAAGATTTTTATATTTTCTTTTTCTATTTTTAGGGTTTTTCATTTTATGGACTCAATATATATATATATATAAATATACCGTATATAATATTTTTGGAATTTTTCAAAAACATTTTATATTTTTTTATATTTTATAATTTAAACAGTGCAAAAAGGGCTCCGTTTTCATTTTTAATAATTAGGTTAAATGCAAAAATTGCATAATAAAATGTGGGCGTGAAAGTACACTACATGAAGCATCTAACCTAATTTTTGTGGATTTTTAGGAGCTAGCTAACTATTTTTAATAATTGTATAAAAGACACAAAAATAAAACTGCGTGGCAGAGGTATAAATGCAATAAAAGTAAAGGACAAGGGGCACAATGCAAATATACCAGAAGAAATAAACATTTATTTTATTTTTCAGAACTATTTTACAATTACAAAAAGGTGCCAGGGTTGAACTGCAATATTCACGCGCCTCACGTGGGACTGCACATGAGGCATGGAGGGACCAAATAGTAATTACATGAAACTACATGGGGCTTTTTACCAAATTCACATTTATTTTACAACGCAATATTTATTTTACAATATTAAAAATTAATTACAAAAATGCGGGGGTGTGCATTTGCAATTTACCCCAACAGGCGCGCGATCCAACGGCTGGGCGTTCTTCACTTGACACGCGTCGCCTCCTCCTCGCCCGATGACGCTTCGCCGATGAAGGGCTGTGATTAGATCTCGTGGGAGATCTGACGGTCATAGTGTCGCTCCATCGGACGACGCTGATCGAAACTGGAAGCCTCCTCCTGATCTGACGACTCCGGGGTGGTCTGGAAGAACAAGGAAGAAGGTCGCAGCTGGCGACCTTCAATCGCTCGGCATACACTCCTCCGGGCCACTCCATCGTCGCCTGAGGTCTCTACGTGTTCCTGGCTGCTCCCTGCATCGGCTGATGGCTTCGTTGAGGCACCTGGAGCTCCCCTGAGTTCAGGCGAGGTCAATGAAGATGGCAAGATCCAGGTACCTGCTCTGCGTTTGAATCGAGCCAAGACGAGTCTCCTGGCGCTCCGGGGCCTCCACAAGAATACACATCACAAAAAGAGGGCTCTGGGGGCCTTTTTGGTGGTGGAATGGGCGAAGGTGGCGCGGGGCGGCGATCTCCGGCGATGGGTGGAAGAGGGAGATCGGGTCTCCAGATCCACTGGGGAGTTGGGGGTACGAAGGTGCCTGGGATGGAGTGGAAGCGAAGAGGAAGGAAGTGGGGGGTGAGACGAGGTCGAAGGGGATCAGGATCACAGTGAAATGTTCGCCGGAGCAAAGCTCCGACGAACTACGAATCACCAAGCTGATGCTAAACCTACAGTCTAAACAATAATCTAAATGCATAAATAAAATTACAGGAAGGAAATCTACCTAAAAGGAGTAAAGATACGCAGCTCGTACCTGGTTGGACGCCAGGGAGCAGAGGCTTCGCCGGCGACGGCGGCCTTGGGTGCAACCTCGCCTTCTCCGAGCGATTCGAGGTACCAAGAGATTCCTTCTGTCACCAGGAGTCCACCTAGACCGAATGCGAGGAGGGGAGACGCGTAATGGATGACCAAAATTGCAGAAGAGGCGGAGGTTCTTTATATATGAACGAAGGAAGCACCCTTATTGACCGGATCGTAGCGGCGAATCGACTCTATGTACAAGGGAATAGAAGATCGGGCGTGAATCTACAATGATCGGGGAAGTTCTTTCATGAAGGATTCGAATGCGATGGCTGGACGGGACGTCCAGGTAAAAGGGATGAAAAGCGGGGAAAAGATGGGCCACGTCAAGTCAGTCGCCTGGGGGTCGAGTTGTCCTTGCAGTCAACGAACGCAGGGCTGCGATTGGACCACGTCAGCTGCGAAATTGACTTAATATTTAGTCATAATAAATGACCTTATTTAGTTTTGATTATAAAATAAAAAATGTTTATTAATTAATGTATTATTTATTTATGATTTTTATTTATTTTTTGATGTTTTTTATTATGAATTTATTTTAACGATGTATTTATAAGTGTATTTACATGTATTTATTTTTATTTTGTGTATTTTTATTTTCTTATTTTATTTTCTTATTTTATTTATTTATAACTTATTTTTGTGAGTATAAATATATTTTTATTTAATTTTTATGAGTTTATTTACATTTTAAAATAAATAGGTCTATGTAATATGTAGGTAATCTTATAGGTATTTTACCTATATTATATATACATTTTATTTATTTAATGTATTTTATTTTTTTTATTTAGGGATTACATTTTTAATAAATATTATGTAAAATTTACGATATTATAAAAATATAGATGAATAAAGAATAAAATAATTAAATCCCCTTTTTATTTATATACATATAGATAGCATAGGTATTTTGTCTATGTGTTTCATAAACTTATTTTATTTTACAAATCCTTTTTAGTTTTATTCTAATTTCCATATGTACATGTATTACTTATATTATTTACAAAATTCTAAAAATATAATTTTGTAGAAATAATAAATATTCAATAAAATGAATATTTCAATCAGGTATTATGCGCAATAAAGGACAAAATCCTAACTTTTACAGATGAACTCCAAAGATTATGAAACCAATTTTATAAAATAGTTCTTGGAAAGCTATATACAATTAAAGGTGAGTTTGGGTGATTTGGAGTTTTTATTTGCAAGATATGGATCTGTGAAGTTGAGATTTTGGCATTTTATTCAGTGTATAAAATGTACACTGAGTATTATTTTTGTACAAACTTAATTTTGTAATTTTATTTTCATTATTATCTACAACTTTCATGTACAAAATATTTTTATTTGATGAATAAAAAATTATATACAAAATAGGTGTTAAAAATGCATAAATAAATGAATAAATAAATGAGGTATTTATTGTACTATTGGCCCTTATCTCCCCCTACTTTATTCCTTATCAACCAATTCCATTCTGGACTTGGTCTCGGGGTTAGGGTCATAAAATATTTGCAATATTTTATTCCTTTTTCTTTTCTTCTTTTTATTCTATAATTTTGGCATTAAAAACCTTATTTTATGTACAATAAATACAATAAATAATGAATGCTGATATGTATAAATTGATGCTATTTACATGCATTTGCTGGTTTTTTTAAGGCCAAAATGATAGAATAAAGAATGATGAATCGGGATTCATCATCCCCCTATACTTGCCTTTGCTAGTCCCTAGAAAATACTTATGCAATAAGTACAAAAAATAAAGAATAAGAAGAAAAGAAAAAGCAAAAAAAAAAAATTAAAGAATAAATTGATTTGATCACGATTATTAAACGTATCTGTACAAAATCAAAGTTTGGAGCTCAGGTTAGACCTTGGTGTGGAAATGTGTGTGGAACCTGGTCGGGGACCAAATTTAAAACACAACAGCCTTCGAGAGTCACAGAACTCGGTTCAAATTACCTCAATAGCCAGGTCAGAACTAGCCTACGTCCTACGCAAACCCTTATGACTATGAAGCTGACTTGTACAGTGTAAGTGATAGTGGCTCTCCCCAACTGAAATGACAAAGGAACTGACTTCTCCAGAATGACAACCCAATGATTCCCCAATCCAGCCCTCTACCGTCGAGGAGTGGGTTATTCCCTTCTAAGTTCAAGTAGCATCCAACTCAAGAGGAGGAGGGGAAGAAAGGAATGGACGGTAGCCAGTGTAGCTACCTATCCTAGGACGCAAGACCAGTGTAGTCAAGTCATCCAGCTGCAGGCTCATATGATATAACTTTGATGCTCAAGCTTGCTTATTTTCTATACAACATATATACATTCTCCGGCAGGCCCTTTTATTTTTATTTTCAAGCCTGACCACTTTTTTGGAGAGATTTTTTTCAACATACTATTTACAGCATCATTTACATAAGGACTTTTTCCTCTTGAGCTAGAAGACTATCCCTCTTTTGAAGCTTTATTGCAACCCATACTCTCCTGTCATTCGATTTCATTGAAACTGGACCCGGTTGGGGTGCACTTCCCTCCCTAGACGAGGACGAATGTTTCCACCCGTGTGCGTCTCAGACTGGCAAATCCAACCCCCTCACCACTCCAACTGAGATGAGCCGAGTGAAAGGTGCAAGTGTCCAAGTTAGGTCACGGTCGACAAGAGTCATGCATGTGTCTCGAAAAGTTCTAGTTAGTCCACTGAGGTGACTTGAACCCAGTCCTGATTTCTCAAAGAATTAAGTCTGAATAGACCTGAAGTACCCTAAACCTAGTTCCCATAAGGCTCCAGTGCAATTAGGTGCATTAAGGTCCAACCAAGCTTCAATCTTCGACTTTATTGGACTATTTCAATCATCAAGCTCAATCAAAGAATATGATTGCTATGCAAATGCTATTTACAAATATGCAAAGAATAATGCAATTTTTCAAAGAATTTGAAAACAAAGAGAGGAATTTTTACACAAAGAATTTACAAATAAAAGAATTTTGGCACTCAAAGAATAAAATATATACAACTATTTACACGGGCGTATCGCTTTATTTACAAGTCTTAAAGAATTTACTAGTTTTGACAAAAGTGGTTTATTGAGGTGTAGATACAATTGATAAAGAATTTAATTTATTTTACTTATTTTATTTTTATTCATTTTATTTATTATTATTATGATACTTTTATTCCTCAAATTTATTTGAAAATCATTCTGAAAACTATAGTACAAGATAAATTTTGCAAATATTTACAAACATTTGAAATCCATTTTGCAAAGATTTTTACATACACTATATATACATTTCCACAATATTTGTACAAAAATGTTTTTACAATCATTTGCAAATAGGTTTTCAAATCCTTTATTTCACACAAAATAGAAAAATTTTGCAATCAAAATATTTTTACAAAGGTTGAAAATATTTCACAAAAAATTTTCCAAACAGTTCACACCATTTTTCAAATCATTTTGCAAAAGTATTTTTAACCTGATTTATTAATCAGTATATACAAAAAAGAATCCGAGGAATAAGAAGCATTATTAATTAATTGTAATGAATTATATCATATTTATTAATAATTATATGAAAGTACGAGTTATGGCTAAAGTATATACAGAGTATATATGACCCCCTATACTTAGCTTGAGCTATGTCCTCGTAGATCGGAAAAGAAAAGAGAAGACATAACTCGTACTGAGTATAGAAAAGTCTATACTACGACGACTAAAAGAATGAAAGAATAAATGAATAAGAAACTGACCGTCCCCCCTATACTTAGGATCAAATAATCCTAAGTATAGCAGACTGTACACAAGGCAGGGAGGGCCATGGGTGGGAATAAACAGATCAAAGAATTAACAAATCAGGTGTGCAACCCCCCTATACTTAGGACAAAGTACGTCCTAAGTACAGAAAACTGTCTACAAGGGGCGACACCTTTTATTTAGATAAAAAAGATAGAAAAGGAAAATAAGAAAAGAAGAAAAGAGAGATAGAAGAGATACATACAGATAGATGAAAAGATCATGGAGAATATACGCATCACTCCCCCTATACCTAGGGTGAGATATCCCTAAGTATAGGCAACAACAGGAGTGACGAAACTGAACGACGAAAGAACAACGCGGTGTGTACCCCCTATACTTAGGACAAAGTACGTCCTAAGTATAGACACAAAGATATGGGATAGATCTAGGGCACAAGGAAGGTGGATAAGAAGGTAACACAATATAGTGGAGAAGTTGATTGAGGCTACGTGCCAATATCACGAGTGATAGAAGAATGATACAGAGGGGACGAGGAGGGCGGGCGAGAAGATCGGAACATAGACAACATTGGGTGTTCCACACAAGGTGGGAACACCACCAAAATGAAGGTCCGAAGAGCAGGCTCTCCTCGAACCGGAGAAGATGGGGATGATACAGTGGATACGAAGAAGATGGTGAAGAAGATGTCGGGAACGAATGAACTTGGCGAAGCAATGATTGAGCTCAAGCGCCAATATCACGACTCAATGCAAATGAAGAGGTATATGTATAAGAGAGGTAGAGAGACTCAAAGATGAAAAATGCATGACTTACACGGACGGGACCGATGGCTCTAATAATAAATGAAAACACAACGGACTCCAAGTCACAATCAATATACAAGACAAACCCTCAATTCACCTACTCGACTCGGTGAAGACCGTCAGATGACGGTCATTTATCTTTTCGATTTTAGAGTTAGGTGAGAATCACAAAGTTGTACAAACACTTAGGAGGCTTGATGAGATTTGGGCTCTACTCCTTAGCGTGTACGTGAGCACTTAAAACGCATACAATGAGGGGGTTTCTCTCCCCAAGACAAGGAAGCCCATTATGTTTTATTTTAGGTCCAATAGAGTTAACAGTCCCGATTTTATTTAAATTATCACTTTTTTGGGTATTTTCAATGCACGTGCCTATCGAGGTTCCAATTTCCATTAAGCATCCTAAGTGGTCAAAAACAGAGGGAAGAGGTCGGAAAAGCCATGCAAGTCAGAAAACGATGATGCATGCTAAGTAAGAAGACTTACAGTGCTTCCCAGCTCTCTCCATGCGGGATGCATAACAGAATTGAAACCTATGCTATATGCAAATGCAAGCCGAAGAAATCGCCCTAGGATAGTAACTGCTATTATCGTGAAGCACCACAAGTTGGTCACTTATCTTTAACCTAAGGGTCCGGTCTTGGCTCACCCCTCCTCTTCTCGACACTCTCGAGTTCAGGAGTAGCGCTTGATGGGGCTCGCTCACGGCACAAGGCTTAAGAGATAAATGAACCGACTGTTTAGATTTGACAAGATCCAAAACGCGCTATAGGTACATGCAAATATATTAGGGTGTTTGGACCTTAATCTATCGGCAAGCAATTCCTAAGCTAGGGCTCATTCACACAAAATAATAAAAATAAAATAAAAAGAAAAAGCGTCAAAATCATCGAGGCCCCCAAGGGAACAATCCCTCGGGCAATGGACCTCGGGAAGTCGGAGTGTACCTGTGAGAGTCCTGAATTATTACAAGTTTCTAAGTCTCTCTCTCACATAAATATACATAATAAAATAAATAGGATGCATAGAAATGGAGGCTGTCTTCAAAAATTCCCCTTCATCTGCCTTTGATGCTCTCTCCTGTTGGCTGGTGTAGAAGAGCCAACTCCGCCTTGCTTGGGTGCATAAGTACTCCTAGAAGGTCCTCCTTCGCTTGGCGGTCCCTCGCATCAAAGACAAAGAAAGAAGATGGGTCAGAACAGTCAATCAAATAATGTCAATGAAAAATAAGAAGTCAAATAAACGAATATATAATGGACATGAGAAAAGAATTAAATAAATAAATAATCAACCATACAAAATCCGTTGCCTCCCCGGCAACGACGCCATTTGATGACTGGGAAGAATCGGAGGGTCTAGATATCTCACAAGGCGAGACATCCAGTCGATGCGGTGACCGCTCAATAAATCCCAAATCAATCAACAATTAACCCACAATGAAATATATGCAATTAAATCAAAAATGTGGAGTTAAAATTTATTATAACTCTACATGTAAATGTGTATAGCTGTAAGCACAAGTAGAGGTCGAACACTGGGAGGCGAATGGTTGTGTTGTGAAATTGGTTGTAAAATTATTCAATTCTTGGTTCATGTCCAATTTTTTATTGTTTTTGTGGGTTTTTGATTTTTTTATATTTTTTATTTTATTTTTGGTTTTATGATTTTTATTTTGATTTTAGATTTTATATTTTTTAATTATTTTTTATTTTTAATTATATAATATATATATCAAGAAATATATATATAAGAAGAGATAGAAATGTAGTATATGGATATATAGACATATATATACTCAATATATTAAGTATAATATTTTTTAGGCTTTTTGTATTTTACTAATTTTTATGTTATTTTTATGGAATTTTGCTAATTTTTATGTATTTTTAATTCAAAAAATGTCCTTAACAAGGGACTAATTAAATAGGTCGCAAATAATTTGGATTTTAAAATATGAAACAAGTCCAAAAATAACCCAAATTAATTTTAATACATAAAGAGTAATATATAGATAATTATAAAATAGGAAAACATATTTTTGTATTTTTAAAGGGTTTATATATATATATATATATTAGGATTTTGGAGCTTCTTGAGATTTTTATATTTTCTTTTTCTATTTTTAGGGTTTTTCATTTTCTGGACTCAATATATATATAAATATACCATATATAATATTTTTGGAATTTTTAAAAAACATTTTATAATTTTTTTTATATTTTATAATTTAAACAGTACAAAGAGGGCTCCGTTTTCATTTTTAATAATTAGGTTAAATGCAAAAAATTTATAATAAAATGTGGGCGTGAAAGTACACTACATGAAGCATCTAACCTAATTTTTGTGGATTTTTAGGAGCTAGCTAACTATTTTTAATAATTGCATAAAAGACACAAAAATAAAACTGCATGGCAGTGGTATAAATGCAATAAAAGTAAAGGACAAGGGGCACAATGCAAATATACCAGAAGAAATAAACATTTATTTTAATTTTCAGAACTATTTTACAATTACAAAAAGGTGCCAGGGTTGAACTGCAATATTCACGCGCCTCACGTGGGACTGCACGTGAGGCATGGAGGGACCAAATAGTAATTACATGAAACTACAGGGGTCTTTTTACCAAATTCACATTTATTTTACAACGCAATATTTATTTTACAATATTAAAAATTAATTACAAAAATGCGGGGGTGTGCATTTGCAATTTACCCCAACAGGCGCGCGATCCAACAGCTGGGCGTTCTTCACTTGACACGCGTCACCTCCTCCTCGCCCGATGACGCTTCGCCGATGAAGGGCTGTGATTAGATCTCGTGGGAGATCTGACGGTCATAGTGTCGCTCCATCGGACGACGCTGATCGAAACTGGAAGCCTCCTCCTGATCTGACGACTCCGGGGTGGTCTGGAAGAACAAGGAAGAAGGTCGCAGCTGGCTTTATTGGACTATATACACTCCGGTGGGGTTATTAAATTTTCAATCCGACCCACCACTTTTTTGGAGTTCTTTTTGCATTTCTTCTTCTTCTTCTTCTTTTTTTAAATTGCATCTGTACAACGTATCTACATGGTGCAGCATATATACAAGAAATTTTCCTCTTGAGCTAGTAGACTATCCCTCTTTTGAAGCTTTATTGCAACCCACGGCTTCTGTCTTTAGCCTTCATCACCACTAGACCAAGTTGAGGTGCACTTCCTTCACTAGAAGAAGAAGAGAGGTTCCGCCTAGAAGTACTACCCTCATATGCTACCCCAAGCCAAAGGAAACTGCCTCCTCACCACCTCATCCGTGGAGAGCTATGTGAAAGGTGCAGGTGTCCAAGTTAGGTCATTATCAACAAGAGTCATGCGTGTGCTCTGAAATACTCTACTTAGGCAGTCAAGAATCCATTGAACCAAGTTCCGTGATCCTCAAAGAATTAAGTCAACTAGACCTGAAGTACCTCAAACCCAGTTCCTATAAGGTTCCTGTTATTAGGTAGATTTTAAGGTCCAATCAAGCTCCAATCTCCGGATTTTACTTAGACTTGTTCAACTATCAAACTCAATCCGAAAAATGCTCATGCCATGCAATGCTATGCAGAAAATATTTTTGTGATGCAATTTTCAAGAATTTCAACTTTTTATGGATTTTTGAAAAGATGATGCATGCGCATGCAGATGCAAATTTTTTTGTATTTTTAAAAAAGATCTTTCAAATGTTTTTGGATTTTAGTTTTGCAAATGTTTTTGGGATTTTTGAAAAGAAAAAGTTTTGGCTGACAACTAGGTTAAAATATGTACACGGGAGTGCTTCTTTATATATACAAGAAGTGGATTTTAAGAATTTACAAGGGTAAGTGGTCAGTTTTATACGTACATATAGAGTGGATTTTGGTGAGATGTAAGTATTCCTCAAACTTATTTGACACAAGATTTTTCACACGATTTTGAAAACTATAGTCCAAAATAGTTTTTACAAACATTTCACAAATATGTACACATATTTGAACATCATTTTGCAAAGGTTTTTTTAAACAGTATATGTAGGTTTTTCAAATCATTTTTGCAACCATTTTTCAAACCATTTGCAAATCATTTTTCAAACATTTTATTTCACACAAAGAAAATAAATTTTACAAACCACACGTTTTACACAGGTTGAAAACATGTAACAAAATATTTTCAAAATAGTTTTCAATAGATGTTCACAAAGATTTTCAAACTATTTTTCAAACATTTTGCAAAAAACATTTTCACCTGATTTATTAATCAGTAAATACAAAAAGAATTTGAGGAATAATCACATCTTTTTATTAAGGAATTTTAATGAATTTTGATGAATTATTAGCCATATTTATTATGAAAATACGAAAGTACGAGTTATGGCTAAAGTATATACGTAGTATATACGACCCCCTATACTTAGCTTGAGCTATGTCCTCATAGATCGGAGAGAAAAGAGAAGACATAACTCGTACTAAGTATAGACAAGTCTAAAGAATAAATGAGTAAATGAATGAATGGATGAGAAGTTGACCGTCCCCCCTATACTTAGGATCAAATAATCCTAAGTATAGCAGACTGTACACAAGGCAGGGAGGGTCAAGGGTGGGAATAAATAGATCGTACTCAGATTGTCTCCCCCTATACTTAGGGTAAGATATCCCTAAGTATAGACAAGAAGAGGAGACAATGGAGAGGATCGAAAAGAATAGAGACTCGAGGTGCACACCTCCCTATACTTAGGACAAAGTACGTCCTAAGTATGGAAAATTGTCTACAAGGGCGGCACCTTTTTGATAGATAAAGAAGATAGAATAGAAAAAGAAGAAAAGAAGAAAAGAGATGAAATTAGGTATGAACAACTCGGGATGCGCATCCCCCCTATACTTAGGATAGAGTACATCCTAAGTGTAGCAGTGATGAAATGGATGGCATCAATTCGGTAGAATAATATAAAAGAAATTGAAAAGAAGAAAAGAAGAAAAGAAGAAAAGAAGAAAAGACGAAAAGGGAGATCATTCAAAAATGTTTTGATGTGCTTTGCCTTCCTCTACCTCTTTCAAGATATTCAGCTCATCCTCATAGATTACATGAATCGAGTCAACGACGGCCATGAATGTGTCATGTTCAAAGTATGGCTTCAGAAGCTGTCCATTGACTACAAAAGGCTGTGCGTCAGCTGACAGATTGGATATCAATACACTTCCGTTGTCACGCACCTGCCTAACCATGAACGGCCCGGTCCATTTGCTCTTCAATTTGCCTGGAAAGATCTTTAATTTCGCATCGAACAACCATACCTTCTGACCTGGATCAAAGGACTTGTGGCGGATGTGCTTGTCATGCCATGTTTTGACCTTCTCCTTGTACATCAGGCTGTTGTCATATGCATAATCTCTGAATTCCAGTAATTTGTTCAGATCTAGTTTTCTGTTCTTTCCTGCTTGCTTGGAGTCCAAATTACAGATATTAATAGACCATAAAGATTTGTGAATAAGTTCCACGGGCAAATGACATGGCTTGCCATACACCAGGTGGTAGGGAGCCATTCCCATGGGTGACTTGTACGCTGTTCTGTAAGCCCAAAGAACGGAATCAAGCAGCTGAGACCAGTTCTTGCGATCCGGACGCACAAGTTTCTGTAGAATTGTCTTGATCTCCCTGTTCGAACATTCAGCTAAGCCATTGGACTGTGGGTGGTAGGGTGAAGCAACACGATGCTCGATGCAGAATTCTTGGGTCAGCTTCTTCACCTCTCTATTTATGAAATGACTACCCCCGTCAGATATGAGAATTTTGGGAATCCCGAACTGTGCTATGATGTGATCTCTCAAGAATCGACAGACAGTCCTACTGTCGGCGGCTCGGGCGGGAATAGCCTCCACCCATCGACTGACATAATCGACAGCAAGCAGAATATATTCATAACCCTGACTGTTGGGAAACGGGCCCATGAAGTCAATGCCCCGTGCGTCAAAGACGTCTGAGATCTGAATGTATTTCAGAGGCATTGTGTCCCTCATTCCTATGGTTCCGCCCATCTTTTGGCAGTCAGTACAGCGTTTGACATATTCATCTGCATCTTTGAATAAGGAAGGCCACCGGAGGCCACTTTGAAGAACTTTTGCTGCCGTTCGTTTGCCTGAATGGTGTCCTCCAGAATCTTGATCATGACATAGAGCGAGGACACTTGGAACTTCCTCCTGAGGAATACACCTTCTCCAGATGCAATCTGCTCCCTCACGAAACAAATACGGGTCTTCCCACTGGTAGAAATGGATTTTGGATAAGAACCTGTCTATTTTCAATTTAGGCCAGTCCTGTGGGATCTTCTTGGTCACCAGATAATTCACGATGTCCGCGTACCAAGGAAGTGAGGCGACAGACAGAATTCCCTCATCTAGAAAGGTCTATGTGATAGGCTGCAGGTTCAGCTCAGGAGACTCTGGTTCAGGAAGTCTTGACAGATGATCGGCCACTACGTTCTTCACTCCAGGTTTATCTCTGATTTCCAGGTCAAACTCCTGAAGGAGAAGGATCCACCAGATGAGACGTGGTTTGGCGTCCTTCTTCTGCTGTAAATACCGAATGGCCGAATGATCAGTGTAAATGATTACTTTGGACCCAAAGAGGTAAGATCTGAACTTCTCCAAGGCAAAGACTACCGCTAGCAGCTCCTTTTCAGTGACAGTGTAGTTTCTCTAGGCTTCATCGAGCGTTCGGCTAGCGTAGTGAATCGCAAATGGTACATTGTCTTTCCTCTGTCCCAGTACAGCTCCGATGGCATAATCTGACGCGTCGGTCATAATCTCGAAAGGCTGAGTCCAAATCGGTGGCTGTAGGACAGGAGCCTGCATGATGAGCTCTTTCAACTGATTAAAGGCAAGGAGCACACGGTCGTCCACAATGAATTCATTGTCCTTGCCGAGCAACTCAGTCAACGGTCTGGCCAGTTTGCTGAAATCTTTGATAAATCGTCGGTAAAATCCGACATGGCCCAAGAACGACCGGACTTGCTTGATATTTGTAGGTGGTTCGAGTTTTGAAATTACATCCACCTTGGCTGGGTCAACCTCCATGCCACGTTTAGAAACAACGTGACCCAGCACAATTCCTTCAGTCACCATGAAATTGCTCTTCTCCCAGGAGAGCACAAGATTTACTTCGCAGCACCTCTGTAAGATTCGGTCTAGATAATCCAGACATTGATCAAATGAATCCCCGTAGACCGAAAAATCGTCCATAAAGACCTCGAGAAAGTTACCCACCATATCGGCAAAAACTGCAAGCATACACCTCTGAAATGTGGCTGGGGCGTTGCAAAGCCCGAACGGCATCCGTCTGAAGGCATATGTGCCAAAAGGACAGGTGAACGTGGTATTCTCTTGATCTTCAGGAGCAATAGCAACTTGATTGTACCCAAAGTATCCGTCCAAGAAACAAAAATATTCCTTCGCGGCCAATCTCTCCAAGATCTGGTCTATGAAAGGTAGCGGAAAATGATCCTTCTTGGTAGCGAGATTGAGTCTTCTGTAGTCTACGCACACTCGCCAGGAAGTCGGTACTCTAGTTGCGATCTCCTCTCCTTTGTCATTTTTCACAATGGTGATCCCCGATTTCTTGGGCACAACATGCAGGGGGCTCACCCATTTGCTTTCGGAGATGGGATAAATGAATCCCGCATCGCACCATTTCTGGATCTCTTTCATAACAACCTCCAGCAGGTTCGGATTTAATCTTCTCTGCAATTCTCGAGAGGGCCTGCAATCTTCTTCTAGAAAGATGCGGTGTGAGCAAAGTGACGGATTAATCCCATGGAGATCAGAAGTTCGCCAGCCTATCGCCTTGCGATTGCGTTCAAGAACCTCCATCAGACGAGATTCTTGGTCTTCGGTCAGATGGGCATTGATAATGACCGGGTGCATATTAGGTTCTCTCGCAAGGAAGGCATACTTCATGTTGGAGGGCAAAGGTTTTAGCTCGGGCGGGGTCTGAGCTGTTTCAGTGGTGACCTCAGCTATCAGTGCAGGTGGTGATTCTTTCAACTGTTCAGTGTCCACCATAGTCTGCTCTGTTTCATCTCTCAGATCCTGACAGAATTCCTCAATGATGTCATCTTCATCAGACAACGCTTCAAACCTCGGCTCTTGGTTCTGAAGGCACATCACCCCCACGACAGTATTTTGTGGCACATCAGCACATTCCTCATCTTGATTGATACAAGGAAATTCGACCGCGGTCTCCACTTCCTCCTCAGGATAGAGGAATCCATGGATCTCCTTGTCATCCAGAAATAGGTTGGTATCTTGAATTTCTGCTAGAAAATCGCAGTCTTCATCATGTTCGATCACCCTTGCACATGACGCAGATGTCTGTTCAGCTGGTGTTCTCTCAGACAGGGTCTCTACTCTGATAGTTTCATTCCCAGCTCCAAAAGTGATTTCTCCCATCCCATAATTCACCACTGTGTTTGATGTCTGCAGAAATGGTCTTCCGAGTATGATCGGGGTAAGGAGCAACGGAGCGGGGACGTCCATATCTAAGACCACAAAATCGGCCGGGAATGACTTTCCCTGAACCGTGACGATCACGTCCTCCAACAGGCCCCTAGGCCGCTTGACTGACTTGTCTGCAAACTGCAGAATCATCTTTGTAGGCTTGAGCGGTCCTAACCTGAACTCCGTGAGTAGTGAGGCTGGCATCAAATTGACAGACGATCCACTGTCGAGAAGTGTTCGCTCGAATTCCTGATTAAACATCTGGCAACGTACAAGAGGTGCTCCCATATCTGGCTTTTTATCCGGGAGGTTGCTGATGGCGTTAACTGTGGCCATTGTGAGAATGTGTTTTTCGGACTTGCCACCTTTGCTTCTAGAATTGTGGGGGTTCGGCCTGCGCTTGGTCGTGCATGCCTCTTTCAATCCTTTCTTTATGGCGGGCATGTACTCAAGAGCTTTCATCAATGGCATATTCAGCACCAAGTTCTGAATGATTTCTATGATAGCAGGGTCAGACAAAGCACTTTTCAAATTTTTCATTTTTTTGTGTTTTTTCATTGCTTCAGGAAAAGGAATAATTACAAACTCTTCACCAATATCATTCAAAATAGTGTCTGTATTGTTGTTTACAGGTAGATGATAAAAAGGAATGGATTCATCTACAATTCGCGGACCAAAAATGACAGGCTCGGCTTCAGGTGCTGGCGTTGGACTCGCTGTAGGTGCGGTGCTCCCCCTGTCAGGAGCTGGCTGTGATGCGGGTGCATGCGTCTCCAATGCTGGCTGATATCCACCGAGGTTGCTGCTATCTTTTTGTGTTTTTCGATTTTCTTCATTTTTTTGTGGTTTTCTGGATGCTGGTGCTGCTCCCAAAATACTGGCTGGCCCTGGTGTTGGCTGGACTACGATTCCCCATCAGATGTAATGTGCTTTCCCTTCGCCGTCGCCGATGGCCGAAGTGTCCTACCGCTCCTGAGAGTAACAACATTAGATAAAAAACAATTAATTTCACCTGATTCGGGTTGGACACTGCCGGCTACCTGCTCCTTGCGTCGGAAATTGTTAGGGTTAGCTTCGACCTGGGCTGGTATGGCGGTTTTTGCTGCCGTTAGGTCGTCGATCTTCTGGTTCATCTCAGCCATGTTCTTCACCAACTGCTCCAAACAGACCAGGGCCGGATTGGCCGGTACAATCTCAGAGGATTCCCCCTGCTGGGGTCTAGAATGCTGGTATGACGGCTGAGATTGTGACTGATATCCTTGTGAAAATTGTTGAGAAGGAGGATTGGAGGTGTACTGCGAATTGTGCTGATTGTATTGAGCAGCCGGTTGCTGGTGATATCCTTGTCCACGACATCCAGACTGCTGAGGACCATGTTGGTAATTCTGCCTCCAAGTGTTCCCGTGTGAGGGAGGCTGGTACTGGTAAGGCTGCTGGAATGATCTCCCACCCTGCTGCTGCTGATGATAGGGTCGGTTGCCCATGTTCTGACCCTGAGAGTGTCCCTGAGGACGGGTCAGCTGCGCTTCATTGTTCCAGACGCCATTGATCTCCTGGATCAGTGGCGGGGGTGGAGAGAACTGCTCGGAGTATGTGGGTTGGTGCTCTGGTTGGTATACAACCATCTGCGTCTGAGGCTGCGGTGGCTGCTCCAGAACCTGCACGTAGTACACGTGCTGGACAGGTTGGGGCTGCGGTGGAGTCGGCTGAGGGTTTTGCTGCATTGTAGGCTCCTTCTTCTCAGCGTTCGGCTCTGCAGAGGTAGACACAGCGTTGCACATGTTTGCATTCAATGCTCGGACGAGCTACTCCAGCTGCTGGTAGATCTGGTCGAGCTTCTCCAGACCTTGGGTCCTCTTTTCTATGACTGCCAGTTTTTCGAGGTCCTGCGACCTCTTCTCGATGATATCCACTTTGGACAAGTGGCTCCCAATGATGCTCAGGTTGGAGCTCTCATCTTTGTCCTCGGTGTGAGAAGCCATGTTGACTGGCTTGCTGATGGCGGTTTGTGGCTTCATGTAAATTCTAGACGAGGATTGGGCTGCTTCTCCCTCAGCCATTTCTTCGAAGACGTTCCATACTACGTCCTCATCCTTGTTAAAATGTGATCCGCCGCAAGCGGCATCCACGAGCTTTTGGCTCTCGAATGATAGCCCCCCAAAGAAGTGTTGTACAAGACTGGTCTTTGGTATTTCATGGTGGGGGCACTTTTCCTGGAGATCTTTGAATCTCTCCCACGCTTCATGGATCGTCTCGTGGGGCTGTTGGCAGAAACTGGAGATCCGGGCGCGCATCTGATTTAATCTCCCAAGAGGATAGAATTTATGGAGAAAGGCATATTTCAATTCCTCCCAGGTGGTGACGACCTTTCCCAGATGGTCGACCCAATAAAGGGCCTTGTCTTGAAGGCTGAAAGGGAATGCGGTCATCTTGACTACATCAAGAGGGACTCCGGGGTAATGAGCAGTGGAACAGATGCGGCCAAACTTCTTGAGAAAAATGTATGGTTCTTCAGTGGTGTTCCCATGGAAAGTGGGAAGCAATGACAGAAATTGCGGCTTTAGCTCGAAGTGAGCATGCATCCGTGGAATTTGAATCCACTCAGTGATGCGCCCTGCTCCTGGGTTGTATGTCTCCTTGAGTGTGGGCTTGGGCTGCGGTGGATCTTCTTCTGCTGCTTCATATTCGGGTCCCACTGAAAACTCATCATTGACTTCATGGAAATTGGGATCAAAGTTCGGATCATCCTCTCGTCGGCCGTCTCTCGCATCGTCCCTCCTCCTCAGATCGTTCAGCATGTCTTGGAAGGTTGTTTGTGCCAGGGCTTGATTAGTCAGCTGCTGCTGAATGGCTTGGATGGAAGCCAGTAGCTGACTGTTAACTTTGCCCTGCGTGGTATATTGTCCTTCCCCTGCATTGACCTCAGGTTCAGGTGGAGCCTGTGGTCCTTTCCCTCTTCCTCCTGCCATCTCTAATTCTGCTTGGTTGGCTGGCTAGGGCTCTAAATCTGTACATGGTAGAATGCCCCGATCAGTCTGAATTGCAGCACCAGATAGAGAGATGCGGTCTGTGTCAAGGTCAACACAGAACTTTGTTAAGGATGGCGATGTGTAAGGAGTAAAATCAATTGCCATCCAAAACGGACAGAGTTCGGAACGAGAGTGATCCCGGTTTATTGAAGAAGACAGGGAGTCTGGAGATCGGTTCATAGGGCTTGAACCGGGTTCTCGGGAATCGCCCTGAATTATTGGAGAGGGCAAGCGAATGGAACTGATGTGGGTGCCGACAGAGCCTCGACTAAACTGTCCATTCGTCTCCATCTCGAAGATCAAGAGGAAGATCGATGTGGATGAAAGATACGGGGGTCAACAAGAAACAAATGGAATGTAAAACAGTAGAAGGCTCACAATGAGCGAGGGTCAACTGGAGGGGGAACAAAATTACACAACGGCGCGATATTTTTGATCTTGACCTAAATGTGATTAGCAATCAAACACAAGACAAGGGAGTTCACCAACTCAACGCGTGAAGCCGTGAAGGTTCAGCTTTTATCTTTGTAATTTTTATCTTGATTTCAGGAATTTATCTTTCAACAAGTCCTTAGAGTGCTACGCCTATAGGAGCGAGAGTACTGCCGGAAAAGTATTCCCGTACTTGTCCTCCCCCTGTGTAACCTGTAGGCTGCACTTTTTAAGGTCCTTGTAACCCTTCCTGAATCCCTACTCAGCCAAAGAAATAGAGAAAGGAAGCCAATAGGCGAAACCAATACTTCAGAACTCGCTCGCAACGGAATCACCCGTGAGCGTGCAAGAACCTACTCAGACGCAAGACGATGAGACAGACACCCCCGTGAAGGCGTGGCCTAGGCTCGATACTTCGGACGAGGTCGATGCTCTACACAATAGAGAGTCACCACTGTTGACCAAGCCCTACTCGTCCACGTACGATAGAAGCGCCAATACTTCGGAAATCCAGGCGATACACAAGGCAGCCACGGACTGGGTTTTGGGCTCTAATCCTTACGAAGCACTCTGCTCACTTGGAAGGAGACCTTCCCATGCAACCTGAATACAAGTGAGGGTGTGACTCTCCCCAATCAATGAGTTCAATTACCAATTTTATTTAGGTCAAAGTTTTCTTAGCAGTCCCTTTTTTAATTTTTTTGTGTTATCGCTTCTTTTGAGTGATTTCAAACAAGCGCCTAATGTTTTTTTGTGTTTTCTTTATCCTACTTTGTCCAAAAATAGAGGGAGAATAGAGTCGGAAAAGCCAATGCAAGTCGGCACCAAGATGGAGATCTCACCTTTGTGCCTAAATGATGGATGCAAAGTAAGAAGACTTACAACGAATCCCAGCTCTCTCCATGCGGGATGCAAAGCAGAATTTGTAAACCTAACTACATGCCGGTATGCAATGCGGAAATCGTCCTAAGATGGGCAACTGCTAGCGTGAAGAACCACAAGTTAATCACCAATCCTCGATCCTAAGAGTCCGGTCTAGACCATCCCCTCCTCTTCTCGACACATCGAGTTCAGGAGTAGCGCTTTATGGGGAGGGCTCGCGGTGCGGCGGGTCTAAGAAGATGAGTTAACTGTTTAATTAAACTAAGTCAAAAAACGGTCTATAGGTACATGCAAAGGTTATTAGTGTGTTTGGACGTAATCTAGACGATCAAGCAAAAGCCTAAATCTAAGGGCTCAATCCACAAAAGAAAGTGAAAATGAAATCAAAACCGGCAAATGACAGTCGGGAAAACACGAAGAAAACAGCGGTGAGCCCTTGGGTGAACAAACACCCGGAAATTAGGCCCGAAGTGTTCAAGTGTCCAAGTCCTGTATTATTACAATTAATCAAATCTCTCTCTCACAAAAAGTGAAAAGCCGACTGTCTCTCTCTAGCTCTCCTGCTCTCTCCTGCCGGCTAGGATAGAATAGCCGGCTCCTCCTACCAAGGATGCACAGGATCCCCTAGGCGATCCTCCTCGGTCAGCGGTCCCTCGCAAGAAAACAAAAGAGATGTCAGACAGTTCAAAACAAATGATGCTCAAGAGACAAATAATCAAAAATGGCTAAGTAAATAAAAGACCCAAAGGTACTCTACAAACCGATGCTCCCCGGCAACGGCGCCATTTGAAAAGCGAAATGGCGAGAGCCGCTAAATAGTGGTCTGACAGGTCAGACTCACTGTCGCTGATGCGACTACTCAAGCCTCCTCGATCTTCAACAATTAACCCGCACAATCAATCAAGGAATGAATAGCAAGGATTAAAATTTATTATACCCTACTAAAAATGTACAATGGCAAGCAAGTAGGGGTCGAACTCAGGAAGCAAGGGTGTAAAGCATAGATAGAAATCCAAACCTAGGTCTAATAAGCCACTTAGCCAATCTAGATTTTTTTGTGGGTTTTTAATTTTTTTGATATTTTCTTTTTTTTTTTTAATTTTTAATTTTGTATTTTGATTTTTAATTTTCTGATTTTTATAACTTTATATTTTATATTTTTTTTAATTTCTTTTTCAATATTGGAATTTAAAACCAAGGTAATAAAAGACAAGACAAAATATTTATAAAAATGTAAAAAAATATCCAAAAATTCAGAAATAAAGTATTTTTGGTATTTATAGGATTTTTTACTGTTTTTGTGATTTTTTTGGGTATTTTTCAAATGTTTTTGGTATTTTTAAATACTGAAATAAGAGAAAACAATGACAAAGTTGCTGGCTGGGGATAAAACTGGAATTAAAAATAGAAAATAGCACAAAATTTGTCCACACTATTTTTCAAATAAAGAGGATAAAATCTAGAGCAAACAGAAACTGAGTTTGTATTTTTTTGGAGTTTTCTTTGATTTTATATATTTTTTTGAAGTTTTAGAGTGTTCTTTAAATTTTTAGTGTTTTTCTTTTGAAAATTTTAGTGATCTTTGGACTGACACTAAAATATGATAAAATAAACACTAGGGAATTTTTTTGGAATTTTTGGAGGTATTTTAATATTTTTTTGGCATTTTCTAAGCTAGACAGTAGAGAAAAAACATGTTTTTGATTTTTAATAAATATAAAAATAAAATAAAATCAAAAACTAAAATGTTGGCGTGGAAGAACACATGCACAGGAGCTTAAGTTCAAAATTTAGGAATTTTTGGGGTTAAAATGAGGCTCCAAATAATTACCACAAACAAGCAAAAAGTTCACAGCCAAACAAGGACTTTTTCGCAATTATGCAAAACCTCAGGGGCTTGCAGGCAATTTTCACACAAAGATTTATACTGAAATACATATGTTCTGGACCAAAACCAAATTACCAAAGTCACAACCCTTCCCGCGCAAAATACCCAGGGCGCGCGTGCCAAAGCACGTGCCTGGCAGGGGTTTTGTTATAAATAGACAAAGCTCGCAGGGGTTATGTGCAAATTTCACACAAAATTAGTACTGAATAAAATATCTTTTGGACTGAATGCTAATAATAAAACCCGCAAGGGCCTTGCCCGCAAAACACCCACGCGCACGTGCTCACGCACGTGCGCCTGGCTGACAAGGGTCGAAATATTAATGTGGAAACTCCAGGGAGTGCTTAGCAAATGTTACAAAAACTAAAACACGGCAAATGACTGTTGCTGGAATAAATACTAAATAGCAAAACGTGGTTGGACTAAGCTTGCAAAATGTCCAACCTCAGGCGCGATCCAGCGGCGGGAGTTGCCCCACTTAAACACGTGTCGAGCGCCTGGCGTCCGATGCCCCTTCGGCTCTGAGGGCTAGGATTAGATCGCTGAAAACGATCAGACGATGACGGTGCACCCAATCCGATGCCTCCTGTGCGTCGTGAAGAACTCGGCCAGGATCGACGGTGCTGAGGCGTGAAGCAAGAGCACGGCAAGAACACGGCCTGGGCGACGTTGGATCTTCAAAATCTCGACGCGCGAAGCGTCTCGTTCCTCTCCGACGTCTCTACGAGCTTCCTGGAAGCCCCCTCGAATGGGAGACACTCTCAAAAAGGCTGGGGAGCGGCCTGAGCGTCGCTGCGTCGTGGCGGAAGGGGAAAGCTCCAGGTAGCAGTGGCGCGACAAAATTCTCGACCCAGGGAGGGTCTCTTGGCGTTCTGGAACCTGCAAAAGAAATGGACGAAGAAGCCGGGGGCAAAGTGCCCCGACTTCGTGGAATGTTTCGCAAGGGGAACGGTTCTGTGGCAGGGCGACGACGACCGGCGAAACTCGATGCCGGCCGCGGTTGAATCGGGAATAAGTGAAGACTACGGGACGAAGATCTCGACAAGGGAAACGCCACTGGGGCTCTTTAACATTCAAACATCAGGGAACAAGAGAGAAAAAGGGGTAGAAAAGGCTTCACCCGTGCGCGCACAAGGTGTCCTCCGACGAGAACTCCGGCGAGGGGATCTAACTCGATTCGACACCGCTTCGCCCCGTTAAGACGCCCTCCAAACTCCTGCTGTCACCAAGAGTCTAGCCAAGGGTCTAGGTTAGGGTTTTGGGGGTGGAAAAGTGATCAAAAGTCCAAGGGAAGTCGGGGGTTCGTTTTGAATCATGGTCGAGAGGGTGCAAAGAACGAGGCGTATCTCGCGGATCGATGATCCTCAGCCCGTGACAAACCTAGGGCGTGAAAGCCCATTCCCCGAGGAGCAAATTTGCTGAAGACATCGACATGAAAATATGAGAGGAAGAGCCTCGAAAAAATTGAGAAATAAGACAAAAACTCATTCTGACGCTCTGACAGAGGATGGTCAGACAGTTGACCCGTGGTCAACTGTCCAGACCACCTGGTTGGTCCACGTGGACCAACCAGGAAAAAACCTCTAAAAAATTATTTTAAAAATAGTAAATAATGTTATTTTATTTAGGTTATAAAACAAAAAGTGTTTAAAAATTTATAGATTATTTTATTATGATTTTTAATTATTTTTATGAGATGTATTTTTACAAGTTTGCATTTATACCCCTATAGGTATCTATATCTATATATTGTAGTCTTTTATTTTTAATTTGTGTATTTAATTTTATTATTTTTATTTAGTATTTTATAAAATCATAGAATACTTTTAGATACACAAATATATTTTTATTTTATTTTTCTGATATGTTTTGTATATTTAATAAAATATAAATAGGTATTATGTAGGTTTGGGTATAGATAATACACCTATGTATCAAATATGTATTTATTTTTATTTGGGTTTTATTTATGTTTTTATTCCCATTTTAATGTACATAATTCTTATAAGTAATATTTACAACATTATAAAAATATAAAAATATAAAAATAATGAATAAATAGTAAATTGAATATTTTAATATGTACAAGTATACATTGAGGGTCCAAAACTCAACTTTCAAGCCGTAGCTCCGCCAAATGCGAAACCACCGCCATTAAATAGCTTATTTTCTTCTATATACAATTAAAGGTGAGTATGCTGCATTTGGAGTTTCATTTGTGAGATACGGGTCTGGGAAGTTGGGATTCTGGATTTTTATTCAGACCATAACTTTTTATCTGTACATTATTTTTCAGTGAAATCAAATTTTTATTTTTCTATATAAAATTATTTACAACTTTCGTGTACAAAGTTTCTTTATTTTATGTATGAAAAGTGGAACCAAAAATAGGCCCCAAAATGAATAAAGAATGAATAGAATACATATAGGTATTTGGCCCTTATCTCCCCCTACTTCATTCCTTGTCGACCTATTCATCAAGATGCCTAGGTCTCGGGGTTTCGGGTCATAAAATATTTACAATATTTTATTCTTTTTCTTTTCTTTTCTTTATTCTATAATTTTGGCTTTACAAACCGCATTTTATACGATATTTACACACATATACATAGATGCTAAAATGCATGAATTAATGCTATTTACATGCATTTACTAGGGTTTTTAAGGCCAAAATGATAGAATAAAGATGATGAAACGTAGCTTCATCAGTCACTTATCTTTAACCTAAGGGTCTGGTCTTGGCTCACCCCTCCTCTTCTCGACACTCTCGAGTTCAGGAGTAGCGCTTGATGGTTCTCGCTCACGGCACAAGGGTTAAGAGATAAATGAACCGACTGTTTAGATTTGACAAGATCCAAAACGCGCTATAGGTACATGCAAATATATTAGGGTGTTTGGACCTTAATCTATCGGCAAGCAATTCCTAAGCTAGGGCTCATTCACACAAAATAATAAAAATAAAATAAAAAGAAAAAGCGTCAAAATCATCGAGGCCCCCAAGGGAACAATCCCTCGGGCAATGGACCTCGGGAAGTCGGAGTGTACCTGTGAGAGTCCTGAATTATTACAAGTTTCTAAGTCTCTCTCTCACATAAATATACATAATAAAATAAATAGGATGCATAGAAATGGAGGCTGTCTTCAAAAATTCCCCTTCATCTGCCTTTGATGCTCTCTCCTGTTGGCTGGTGTAGAAGAGCCAACTCCGCCTTGCTTGGGTGCATAAGTACTCTTAGAAGGTCCTCCTTCGCTTGGCGGTCCCTCGCATCAAAGACAAAGAAAGAAGATGGGTCAGAACAGTCAATCAAATAATGTCAATGAAAAATAAGAAGTCAAATAAACGAATATATAATGGACATGAGCAAAGAATTAAATAAATAAATAATCAACCATACAAAATCCGTTGCCTCCCCGGCAACGGCGCCATTTGATGACTGGGAAGAATCGGAGGGTCTAGATATCTCACAAGGCGAGACATCCAGTCGATGCGGTGACCGCTCAATAAATCCCAAATCAATCAACAATTAACCCACAATGAAATATATGCAATTAAATCAAAAATGTGGAGTTAAAATTTATTATAACTCTACATGTAAATGTGTATTGGTGTAAGCACAAGTAGAGGTCGAACACTGGGAGGCGGATGGTTGTGTTGTGAAATTGGTTGTAAAATTATTCAATTCTTGGTTCATGTCCAATTTTTTATTGTTTTTGTGGGTTTTTGATTTTTTTTATATTTTTTTATTTTATTTTTGGTTTTATGATTTTTATTTTGATTTTAGATTTTATATTTTTTATTATTTTTTATTTTTAATTATATAATATATATATATCAAGAAATATATATATATAAGAAGAGAGAGAAATGTAATATATGGATATATAGACATATATATACTCAATATATTAAGTATAATATTTTTTAGGCTTTTTGTATTTTTTTCTAATTTTCATGTTATTTTTATGGAATTTTGCTAATTTTTATGTATTTTTAATTCAAAAAATGTCCCTAACAAGGGACTAATTAAATAGGCCGCAAATAATTTGGATTTTAAAATATGAAAAAAGTCCAAAAATAACCCAATTTAATTTTAATACATAAATAATAATATATAGATAATTATAAAATAGGAAAACATATTTTTGGTATTTTTAAAGGGTTTATATATATATTTTTTAGGATTTTGGAGCTTCTTGAGATTTTTTATATTTTCTTTTTCTATTTTTAGGGTTTTTCATTTTCTGGACTTAATATATATATATATATAAATATACCATATATAATATTTTTCAATTTTCAAAAACATTTTATAAATTTTTTATATATTTTATAATTTAAACCGTGCAAAAAGGGCTCCGTTTTCATTTTTAATAATTAGGTTAAATGCAAAAAATGCATAATAAAATGTGGGCGTGAAAGTACACTACATGAAGCATCTAACCTAATTTTTGTGGATTTTTAGGAGCTAGATAACTATTTTTAATAATTGCATAAAAGACACAAAAATAAAACTGCATGGCAGGGGTATAAATGCAATAAAAGTAAAGGACAAGGGGCACAATGCAAATATACCAGAAGAAATAAACATTTAATTTAATTTTCAGAACTATTTTACAATTACAAAAAGGTGACAGGGTTGAACTGCAATATTCACGCGCCTCACGTGGGACTACACGTGAGGCATGGAGGGACCAAATAGTAATTACATGAAACTACAGGGGTCTTTTTACCAAATTCACATTTATTTTACAATGCAATATTTATTTTACAATATTAAAAATTAATTACAAAAATACAGGGTGTGCATTTGCAATTTACCCCAACAGGCGCGCGATCCAACGGCTGGGCGTTCTTCACTTGACACGCGTAGCCTCCTCCCCGCCCGATGATGTTTCGCCGATGAAGGGCTGAGATTAGATCTCGTGGGAGATCTGACGGTCATAGTGTCGCTCCATCGGACGGCGCTGATCGAAACTGGAAGCCTCCTCCTGATCTGACGACTCCGGGGTGGTCTGGAAGAACAAGGAAGAAGGTCGCAGCTGGCGACCTTCAATTGCTTGGCGTACACTCCTCCGGGCCACTCCATCGTCGCCTGAGGTCTCTACGTGTTCCTGGCTGCTCCCTGCATCGGCTGATGGCTTCGTTGAGGCACCTGGAGCTCCCCTGAGTTCAGGCGAGGTCAATGAAGATGGAAAGCTCCAGGTACCTGCTCTGCATTTGAATCGAGCCAAGACGAGTCTCCTGGCGCTCCGGGGCCTGCACAAGAATACACAGCACAAAAAGAGGGCACCGGGGGCCTTTTTGGTGGTGGAATGGGCGAAGGTGGCGCGGGGCGGCGATCTCCGGCGATGGGTGGAAGAGGGAGATCGGGTCTCCAGATCCACTGGGGAGTTGGGGGTACGAAGGTTCCTGGGATGGAGTGGAAGCGAAGAGGAAGGAAGTGGGGGGTGAGACGAGGTCGAAGGGGGTCAGGATCACCGTGAAATGTTCGCCGGAGCAAAGCTCCGACGAACTACGAATCACCAAGCTGATGCTAAACCTACAGTCTAAACATTAATCTAAATGCATAAATAAAATTACAGGAAGGAAATCTACCTAAAAGGAGTAAAGATACGCAGCTCGTACCTGGTTGGACGCCAGGGAGTAGAGGCTTCGCCGGCGACGGCGGCCTTGGGTGCAACCTCGCCTTCTCCGACCGATTCGAGGTACCAAGAGATTCCTTCTGTCACCAGGAGTCCACCTAGACCGAATGCGAGGAGGGGAGACGCGTAATGGATGACCCAAATTGCAGAAGAGGCGGAGGTTCTTTATTTATGAACGAAGGAAGCACCCTTATTGACCGGACCGTAGCGGCGAATCGACTCTATGTACAAGGGAATAGAAGATCGGGCGTGAATCTACAATGATCGGGGAAGATCTTTCATGAAGGATTCAAATGCGATGGCTGGACGGGACGTCCAGGAAAAAGGGATGAAAAGCGGGGAAAAGATGGACCACGTCAAGTCAGCCGCCTGGGGGTCGAGTTGACCAGGCAATCAACGAACGCAGGGCTACGATTGGACCACGTCAGCTGTGAAACTGACTTAATATTTAGTCATAATAAATGACCTTATTTAGTTTTGATTATAAAATAAAAAATGTTTATTAATTAATGTATTATTTATTTATGATTTTTATTTATTTTTTTGTTGTGTTTTATTATGAATTTATTTTAACGATGTATTTATAAGTGTATTTACATGTATTTATTTTTATTTTGTGTATTTTTATTTTATTATTTTATTTTCTTATTTTATTTATTTATAACTTTTTTTGTGAGTATAAATATATTTTTATTTACTTTTTATGAGTTTATTTACATTTTTAAATAAATAGGTCTATGTAATATGTAGGTATACTTATAGGTATTTTACCTGTATTATATATACATTTATATATTTAATGTATTTTATTTGTTTTTATTTAGAGATTACATTTTTAATAAATATTATGTAAAATTTACAATATTATAAAAATATAGATGAATAAAGAATAAAATAATTAAATCTCCTTTTTATTTATATACATATAGATAGCATAGGTATTTTGTCTATGTGTTTCATAGACTTATTTTATTTTACAAATCCTTTTTAGTTTTATTCTAATTTCCATATGTACATGTATTACTTATATTATTTACAAAATTCTAAAAATATAACTTTGTAGAAATAATAAATATTGAATAAAATGAATATTTCAATCAGGTATTATGCACAATAAAGGCCAAAAACCTAACTTTTACAAATGAACTCCAAAAATTATGAAACTAATTTTATAAAATAGTTCTTGGAAAGCTATATACAATTAAAGTGAGTTTGGGTGATTTGGAGTTTTTATTTGCAAGATATGGATCTGTGAAGTTGAGATTTTGGCTTTTTATTCAGTATATAAAATGTACACTGAGTATTATTTTGTACAAACTTAATTTTGTAATTTTATTTTCATTATTATCTACAACTTTCATGTACAAAATATTTTTATTTGATGAATAAATAATTATATACAAAATAGGTGTTAAAAATGCATAAATAAATGAATAAATAAATGAGGTATTTATTGTACTATTGGCCCTTATCTCCCCCTACTTTATTCCTTGTCGATCAATTCCATTCTGGACTTGGTCTCGGGGTTAGGGTCGTAAAATATTTGCAATATTTTATTCCTTTTTCTTTTCTTCTTTTTATTCTATAATTTTGGCATTAAAAACCTTATTTTATGTACAATAAATACAATAAATAATGAATGCTAATATGTATAAATTGATGCTATTTACATGCATTTGCTGGTTTTTTGAAGGCCAAAATGATAGAATAAAGAATGATGAATCGGGATTCATCAGCTGACTTGGATCTTTTCTGAATATTCTTATGCAAGGATGTATAACATATTAAAAAATTGACATACATTTATTCGAATTTATTTGTAAATAAATAGATGCATAAAATAATATATTAATAGTACTGAAATTTGTTATAACATTTTAGTTACATTGAAAGATTTAGAACTTGCATTATAATTCAAAATATGACACATAAATAAGCAATTTCTCATTTTTATTTTGATTTCATCATTGATAAAGTTATTAATAATCATTTAGCTACTATGTACAAGAGAAAATAGTATCACCCGATTCTTATTAAAGCAAACAATTAAAGATGTTCTCAAACCAACTTATTATATCAATCATGTGGTTACTCTTAAACTTATAATCATATATATGCTCCATTGATATAGTTTATCATGTCCAGACTTCACCAGTATGATTCCTATACTTACATGCTACACCAGTATGACTTATCAATGCGTGACGTGTATATGCAACAATAGTCCCCTGTAGTGAGATCCAAACTCTTTCTTCTTCCCTTTTATAATTAAGTTCAAGTGGTTTGACTCCAAAATATGTTATGAATCAGAGAAGTGGATCCCTCATGCATCGGTTATACAAAACATCTAAGTTTTCATCCTCAGTTCTTATTTTAGCCTAGTGGTAGTATCTTGGTGTGAGTTACTTAGTTAAGTACAATAAACAATCTTAGCATGCTATTCATAAAATTTGTTGCATTAAGAGGATCGTAAAGCACTCTAAGCTTACCCAATTTAATATGTATATATGTATGTATATGCATGCATAATCTATTAAATAGAATATTAAAATGAGTAAAAAGTAGTAGCTATAAAATCTACTGAAAAAAAAATCAAATGTATTAGATTGCTATTCCAATTCCTCCCCATCATTAATTTTCGTGTTCCCACATTCCACTACCTTTTCCGTTTCCCTTTTCATTATCTACCAAAATCCCAAAATCCCAAGGTAGGTTGGGTCGCTCTTTCTCCTTGTATGTGAAAATGATGATTTTCGTAATTTGAGTTCTTCTTAACATTTGTTGTGGTTCTACATTTATCTAGATATATCTCTTTTGCATTTTGTTTTGATTTTCCTTGCATGGCAATCTATGATGATTATCATTGTCAAGATGATGCTTATCATCATACGAATAATCTACAAGCTCTTCTCACCATAATGTAAGTTATTCCTTTGTACATCAAAAATTCAATATATTTCATTTTCATGACTTTAATTTTACGATATTGAAGATCCTTTTATTTAATGAAGAGGTTTTATCTTCCTACTTTATTTTTTATTATTCCATTATCCCAAATAATAACATTGATTTGCATAAACTTTTTATATGAGCTCGATCTTGTCATGCTTTAACATGCAATGTTAATCACAATGTGTTCATAATTTTCATTAACGACATTCTCTCTTTGATATGCTCATATAAATATTGTATTTATATATTTTTTCATCATAGAAAAAAGAGTATATTTAGATTGTAAACGACAGATAATAATTGCAAAGTTGATTGATATTTTCTCGAGCATGTAGTTTTTTCCAACTTATCTTAGTAATCTTTATTCAAACTTAGAATTAAAAAATAAAATCTTTAAATTATAATATTTTTCACATAATGTTATTTATGGCATGGATTTTGCGAGGGCCTAATGTGATCTACACAAGGGGAGCCATATATTGTTGATGAGGCGATCGCTCACAAAACATGGATTGCAATAAAAAATTAACATGCAAATAGATAAAGCAATGCAAAACAGAAATGCAGAGTTAAAATTATTTATAACTATACAATATGTGTGTATAGTGCAAGTACGCAGATGTCGAACAAGTGGATCAAGAGGAATAGACAACAAAAATTAGTAAAAAAACAAAGATTGTTTTGATGTTTTTATAAAGATTTTTTTATTTTTTAGTGAACTTTGAATTATTTTTTTGAAAATTTTAGTTTGTATTTTTGTTTTTAATTTTATAATTTTTATATTTGTATATTTTCTGATTTTTATTTTTATTTTTAATAAATATAGATGATATATATGTGTGTACTATATATAGATTCTATATATATATTATAAGAGAAGCATAAGAGATAAATATTTATAAAGTAAGAAAAATCAAAAAATATCCCAAGAACAATACTTTTTATTTTTTAAAGGATATAAAAAATATTTTTGATGTTTTAATAATTATAATAATAGTAATAATAAAATAAGTAAATACATGCATACATGTAAAATATAGCCTAGTATATATATACACCTATAAATACTCAAGGGAGTTATAAATATATAAATATACCTATAAATATAGGAATAAATATACAATATAATGTGGTAAATTCATACAGGGAAAACTTGAGGATTATGGGATGGTATCCTCTAATAGACGCAAGCCTATGGGGGCTAGCCAACACTAGCCTCCCATTGGCCACGTATGCACACTACATGAGAAAAAGTAACCAAAACCTATTATTAATTCTTTTAAAAATAGTAAATGATTTTATTAATTTTTGATGAAAACATAAAAATATTTATTCTTTAGTATATAAATTTATTATGATTTTTTTATTTTTATAAGTTGACTTATTATATATTAATATACATATATACATTTATAGGTATATTGACTTATATTTTGAGTATTTTATTTTATATTTTATATTTTATTATTTTGTACCTATAATTTAATTATTTAAAACTTATTTAAAGATACTTAAATATATTTTTGTTATTTTTTATGATTTTATTTGTTAGCTTAAATACCTATGTACATTTAGTACATGGGGATATTCATCTATGTATTAAAAAAATGTATTGATTTTGAAGTGTTTTGACTTGTTTTATTTTATTTTAATTATGTGTATATGTCTTAATAATATTTACAAAATTATAAAAATATAAAAGAATGAACAATATAAAGAGAAACTGTAATGAATATTATATGGAAATATATTGCACAATGAGGTCCTAAACCTAACTTTTACATTTCAACTCCAAATTGAATCAATCTACCTTCATTAAATAGCTTATTAAAAGTTATATACAATTAAAGGTGAGTTTGATGAATTTTAGCCTCATATGTAGAAGATGCAGGTTTGGGAATTCTTCTTTACGGCTTTTTATTCTGATTGTGTAGGGCACATTATGCATTATTTTTCTATGAAATAATTTTTATATTTTTATCTACAAGTTTCACGCTCAAAGTTTATTGATTTGATGTTTAGATACTAAAGAATGAATTTGATCCCAAAACATATTTATTGAGGAATAAAAATTAGGGTTCTATGTACAATTCTTGGACCTTATCTCCCCTACTTTATTTCTTGTTGACCAACTCATCATGATGCCTAGGTCTTAGGGTATAGGGTTACTCAGTCTCTTTGAGACTTCACTCTTTTTCTTTTATTTCCTTTATTCTTTTATTTTGGATGTAAATCAATATATTTATAAAATCTTTACATTATAAATAGTGGGTGTTATTTTGTACAATTAATGTTATATGAATGCATTTAGCTAGGGTTTAAAGGTCAAAATAAAAGAATAAAGCTGATGAAATGAGGATTCACCACCCCCTCCCCCATACTTGCCTTTGCTAGTTCCTATCAAACACTTATGTCTATAAATGCAGAAAAGAAAACAAAAAAAGAAAGAACTTGGAATGATTTTTGACTTTTAAACTTGTCTTATTAAAATCAAAGTTTGGAGCAGTTAAGACCTTTGGATTATTAGTGTATTCGGAACCACACTAAAGAAATATGATATAACATCCCTTAGGTTCCATAATATTATCATCCATTTCAATTCACAGTCAAGTTTGAGCCATCCTCTCAGTCGCATACTCTTGGCACTTTGAAATGACAGACCCATGTGTGTGAATTTTTCAGCTCGAATTATACAAGAGTATGCTCTCCTAGTAGCTTGTCCTCATGGAGACAAATATTTCCTTCTAAGGCCTGGTCTCGTTGGTCTTTATAACCAAATGGGGAAAGAAGCTAGAAGAAGGGAAAAAGAACTACGCATAGAATAGTATAGTCTTCATTCCCTTGTGAAGCCCGATTGGTATAACCGAGTCTTCGCAAGGAAGCATGATTTTTCTAACGCCCATATTTTTGGTGGAATTTTTGGTGTAGGTTTATTTGAATATTTATTTGACTTTGCATTGCTCTATATTCTTTCTTCAGCCCTGGCATATATATATATATATCATCTTTTTAGTCTGTCCATTTTTTGGGTATTGGAATAAAGTTGCACTCACAGACCATTCCTCATTCAAAGAATTATCTCAATCCATCTTCGGTCTTTAGATATCATGGCTACCAGAAGAAGTGGTTTAGAGACAAATTTCGGCAACACCTAAGAATAGTTCTTGAGACTCCCTTGACGAAGTCGCCTAGCATCGTCCTGACATAGACTCCAAGATCTTTCAACAACCCATCTGAGTTGAGCTTAGTGTTAAGTGCAAGGTGTCTACTTAAGCCACTGCCTCAGAGTCTTACGGATGATATTAATGGTTCTAATTATATATAATGAATCGACTCATGAACGTAGTCCCATGGAACCTAAAGAATTAGTCAAGGCGACCAAAAATATCCAAATTCCAATCCTTAGTGGTTTCTGATGACCGAATGATTCGAGATCTCACTATCGGGCCAAGGTAAAAGTTTTCGGTGTCGTTGCGACCCGAATAGAGAGACTCGGTCAACAAGAAAAATATAAGGAACCGCCAAATCGAAAAATAAATCAATAAAATCAAACAGTGGTCCTCGCTAGTTTATTAACCTGGTATAGCGATCAGGGTCGGACTCAAGGAGCACGGGTTGGCCGAGACGGCCTACGAAGTAGTCAAAAGGATAAAACAATGAAGAAAAATGTTTTTGGTGGATTTTAATTATTTTTAATTTTTTGTGTTTTTAATTATATAAGAAAAGGTAAGAAAATGTATAAAAGAACAAATACAATAATTTATTTAAACAACCAAAAATACCCAGAAAATTGAAATAAAATTGTTTTTGTGTTTTTTATATTTTTAAGTGTTTTTGGTGATTTTATGGGAATTTTATAATTTTTACTTGATTTTCTATAAATAAAAAAGGGGAAAACAATGGTCACTGTGCAGCCAGACTTGAAAGGTCGATTAAAAATATCTAATTGGTCTATAAAAATCTGGAGACAAATTTTATGAAAAATATATACAAAAACAAAGCTACAGAAAAAGAGTTTGCATTTTTTGAATTTTACAGAATTTTTAATGATTTTTATAAGAATTTCAGAGTTTTTCAATTTTTAAAGGTTTTATAAGTCCAAATAGCACGAAAATTGGACAAAAGGTAGAAATCAGCAAAACAAACTACCCCTAATTTTTTAAAATTTTTAGAAAAGTTTTTATATTTTTCTTTGATTTTCTTATGCAAACAATAACAAAAATATGTGTTTTTGAATTTTTAAAAAAGTAAAAGCAAGGAAAATGTCCCAAAAAAATTAGACAAATTTTTACACAGTGGTAGGAGCACGTTTCCAAATTTCACTAGATTTGGAGTTTATTTGCTATTTTATTTAATCAATAAAAGAGCTACCGCACACAGGGACCTAATTGCAAGAAAACATAGTTCGGAGGGATGAATTATAACACGTGCAAAAAACTTAAGGTATAAAGTGTAAAATTCCCAAAAAATTAGCACATGTTCAAATTAATTCACGCACAGGGGTATAACTACAAATATGGAAACTAAAAATTCATTTCAAAACATAACAGAAAACCCAAGCCCATACATGCAATTTATCCAAAATATTACGTATCTAAGCACGTGTCTCACATAGGTAGGGACTAAAATGCAAATAAAATAAACATAGGGTCCTAGAGTGCAAATATTCCAAAATAAAAACAACGTACTAAAATATTTACAGGACTATTCTATAAATGCAGAAAGAGGAGGGGCCTAAGTGAAATTACCCCGATTATTCAGATCTGACGGACGAAGGAGTGCCACGTGGAGATCCAACGGCTGTGGTGCGTGGCTAACCCTTCGCAAATGGACGGCTCTGATTCGATCCTCGGATGGATCTACGGCTGGAGGCTCCCGCGAGTGAACGGTGACGATCTGATCTGGGGCGGGAGGCTCGATCGAACGGCAACTGAAGCTCCTCCAAGAACAGCTCGCCGACGAAGTTCGCCGGCCCAATGCGCGTGGTGGGGAACTCCTTCGGAGCTGCTGAGATGGGGAACAGATCAGCCACGATGGTCCGCAGCTCCAGGGATGCTCCGATGAGGCTGAGGAGCTCTGGAGAGCTCCGTCGACGAAGGTGGCTCGGAGCTGCTTTGTCCGAATGAGTCGACCTCCAGATGAGGTTGATTTGACATGTAAGCTGCACAGAAAGATAGCTGGATCGAGGGCAAAGTGCCTCGACCTGTTAGCGGGTGAAGGGGTGGTCGGAATGAGGCGGAGCGGGGGTCTCCGGCGAAGCGACGGCGAAGGAGACCTGAGCCTTGGTTCCGGGGCGAACCAAGGTGATCGGAGGTGCGGAGAAGATGTAACGAAGTCTCGTAAAGGTGAATCAAGGATCGATCGATCAAATGGGTGGACAGAGTGAGGTGAATCGGTTGGCGAAGGCCGGCAGCGCATTGGGGGAAATCTGAAATTAAGCGAACCTAAGGGAAATTGGGGGTACCTGATGGCTGAGGTCGACTGTGCTGGGGCTCAGGAAGCTCCTGGGGTCATTGCCTCGATGGCTCATCGAGGCCAGAGGCTCATCTCGCTCGGGGGCGGAGAACGGCGTCGTAAGTCACCGGATCAGTAGCTGCAACCCTTCCCTCCTCGCTACAACACCCTCACTCGGTAGATGTCACTCTAGGGAGAAGGATGGAGGTCCTGGGACTGGAAGACGATGGACAAAGATGTGTCAAATGTGCAACGGAGGAGAGACTTTATAATGCCAGGGGTCTGGGAAGAAGGGAGTCGGGCACGCACGTCGATGCACGGACCCCTAGGCAGATGGTCGGGCGGAGGTCTCGGATCATCTATCTACAATTGGAGCATGGGGTTTTAGGAAATGGGATGCAGATCAAGGTGGGAAAATTTTGAGAAGTCGGGTCAACAACCCGATCCGCGAGAAAGGGGTCCGTGAGGGAGAGTTGACCGGGGGTCAACAATCCCCCGTGGACCTATAGGAAAATTCCTTTTATTAATTATTTAGAAATTCATTTAAAAATAGAAAATGATTTTATTTCGAAAAATTTTCAAAATAAAAAATGTTTATTTATTTTCAAAATATTTTTATGATTTTTATTTATTTTTTTGAAAACAAATAACGTATTTACATTCTATTATTATCATATATCGGTATATACACACATGTATTTTTGATTTTTATTTTTAATTGTTTATTTTTGCATAATTATTCCAATTTTATATTTTATTTATTTATAACATAAAATTTGGAATAAAAAGGTATTTTTACTTTATTTTTGTGATTTATTTACATTAGTTAAATAAATAGATCTATATACATATGTACATGGTATATATACAAGGTGGAAAATGATTTTTATTATTTTTCTTTTTATTTTGATTTTTATGATTTTTATTTTATTTTTATAAATATATACAAAATATGAGAAACATATTTTTATTTTTATTTTGAGGAAAATAAAATTATTTATATACATAGGGCTATGTACAAACATGATTGACCCTATCTCCCTCTACTTGGTTTCTTTTGCGGTCAGGCCCATGCTGAGCCCTCCCTTGGGATTAGGTCACTCAATATTTATTCTAAATATTTCCTTCTTTTTCTTTTATTTATTTATTCCTTTATTTGTACACAAAAACATGCTAATTATGAATAATTACATGATGCATGTATTTTGATAATTTATGATATTTACAAACATTTACATGGCATTTTGCCAAGGTTTCTAGCTAAAATAAAGGAATAAAGAGTGATGAATGGGGTTCATCACCCCCTATACTTTACTTTTGCTAGTCCCTTAGCAAACACTTATATGAAAAAGAAGTGCAAAAAAAGAAAGAAAAAGAAAAAGAGAGGAAATCACTGTTGATTATTAAACTTTCCTTCATTAAATTGAAATATGGAGCTCAGTCAGACCTTTGGATTATTAATTTGTTGAAACCTTATTTGGACTTAAGCTTAGAACTTAATAGCCTCTAAGTTTCACCAATCTGTGGTCAAGACTCCTCAATAAACCAGATCAGAACAAGTCTACATACACAAACTCTAATGACCATGAATCTTTCCTTGTACTGTGTAAGTGATATGTAACTCCCCATCTCATAAGTAATAAAGAAACAACCTCCCTCAACCTGATAACTCTAATGCTTCGGTCTAGCAACTCTTTCCTCGAGAAGCGGGGTATTCTCTTCTAAGTTCAAGTGCAACCGGCTCAAGAAGAGGGGGAAGAAGAGAATGGACCATGACCAGTGTAGCCATGTATCCTTGGGAGCTCTAACCAGTGTAGCTGAGTCTCCCGCTGCAAGCTTCGTGAGATGGTCATGTATAACATAAGCTTTTGTTTATTTGACTATATACACTCCGGTGGGATTATTAAATTTTCAATCCGACCCACCACTTTTTTGGAGTTCTTTTCTTTTTGCACATTTTTTTCATGTGCATCTGTACAACATATCTACATGGTGCAACGTATATACAAGGAGTTTTTTCTCGTGAGCCAGTAGACTATCCCTCTTTTGAAGCTTTATTGCAACAGCTTCTGCCTTTGGACTTCATAACCACCAGACCAAGTTGAGATGCACTTCCTTCACTATAAGAAGAAGAGAGGTTCCGCCTAGAAGTACTACCCTCATATGCTACCCCAAGCCAAAGGAAACTGCCTCCTCACCACCTCATCCGTGGAGAGCTACTTGTATAGTGCTGGTGCAAGTAAAGCCATTGTCTCTGAGAGTCATGCGTATGTTGTTAAGTGCTCTACATAGGCTCATCAAGATGACATTTGCTCATAGCCTAGTGGACTCAAAGAATTAAGACCCAATGGACCTGAAAAGCCTCAATCCTAAGCCCAATAAGGTTCCTCTTATTATTAGGTGGATTAAGGTCTTAACCAAGCTCCATTTGTCAATTTAATTCCAGGCCAGTTTAAATGTCAACTATGATTTGGAAAAACTGTGCAAGAATTTACAAAGATGCTATTTTACAAAATATTTACAATTTGTGCAAAAATTTTGAAAAATGTTTGAAAACATGGATGTATGCATGAATGCAAAGTTTTGCAAAATATTTACAAAAATTTACACAAGGTTTCTGCAAACTTTTTGTTTTTACAAAACATTTTACAAAATTTTTATATTATATACATAATTTTGATATGAAAATATGTACAAACTATTTACACAAATCATTTTTACAATCATTTGTACAAAAATAATTTTTATAAATAGGTATGTACATGAAGAATTTTCTGTACAAGGGAAAATTTTTAAATTTTTATGGATTTTTAGCCAATTTTATTTTTTATTTATTAACACACTCACACAAAGTACAAGTTATGTCTAAAGTATATATGAAATATATACGACACCCCCCTATACTTAGCTCGAACGATGTCCTCAGAGTGATCAAGAGCGATGAAGAAGACATAACTCGTGCTTAGTATAGGGAAGTGAAAAGGAATGGTATGTACAAAGATGAATCAAAGAATAAAATGAAGAGGACTCCGTGTTTCTCCCTATACTTAGGATCAAATAATCATCTGCATCCTTGAACAAAGTTGGCCACAAAGGCCACATTGAAGCACTTTCACAGCCGTCATCTTTCCAGAATGGTGTCCTCCAGCTTCAGTCTTGTGATAGTGGTCTAGGAAATCCATGATCTCCTCCCAAGGTATACACTTCCTCCAGATGCAATCTATGCCCTCTCTGAATAGATGTGGATCCTCCCATTGGTAGAAATGAATGCCAACCAAGAATTTATCAAGTTCAATCTTCGACCAGTCTGGCGGAGTCCTCTTGGAGACAAGATAATTCAGATGCCTGCATATCAGGGGAGAGTGGATATGAACAAGACTGCCTCATCCAGAAAGGTCTCTATGATCAGAATGGAATTATACTCAGGAGATTCTATTTCAACATTTCTAGAAAGATGATCTGCCACCACATTTTTTATGCTTGATTTGTCACAAATTTTTAGGTCAAACTCTTGGAGTAGAAGAATCCAACAATTTAGACGAGTCTTGGCATCTTTCTTACTTTTTAAATATTTGATGGCAGGTGTAAATGATAACCCTTGATCCGAAAAGATGTGATATGAACTTCTCCAAAGCAAATACTATGACTAGCAACTCTTTTTCTATTACTGTATAGTTTTCTAGGCTTCATCAAGTATTCTGCTAGTGTAATGAATCGAAAATGGAAGCCCATCTCGTCTTTGTCTTAAAAGAACACCAATTGCGAAGTCTAATGCACCCGTCATGATCTCAAGGGGTAGAAACCAATCAGGTGGCTGCAGGACAAGAGCATGCATGATCAGGTCTTTCAATTGGTTGAACTCTTGGAGAACACGGTCATCCACACCAAAATTCTCCCTTTATCAAGAAGTTATGTCAATAGTCAGGCAAGCTTGCTGAAGTATTTTATGAATATTTGATAGAAACCAACATGCCCCAGATATGGTCGGACTTATTTTAGATTTGTAGGTGGCTTGAGTTTCGAAATCACTTCCACCTTGGTTGGGTCCAATTCCATGATGCGTTTTGATATCACATAACCCAACATGACCCCTTCAGTCACCATAATGTGACTCTTCTCCAAAGAGAGCACAAGGTTGACTTCACAACACCTCCTCGGAACTCAGTATAAATAATCCAAACATTGGTCAAAGCTTATCTGAAAATCGTCTATAAAAACCTCGAGGAAATTGCCCACCATGTCTGCAAATACAGCTAGCATACATTGCTGAAATGTAGCGGAGGAGTTACACAGCCCGAATAGTAAACTTTGGAAGTCATACATCTCAAATGGATAGGTGAACATGGCCTTCTCTTGATCCTCATGAGCAATTGCAACTTGATTATACCTAAAGTATCCATCCCAGAAGCAGAAATATTCCTTTGCGGCTAGCCTCTCGTGGATCTGGTCAATGAAGGGTAGTGGGAACTTGTCCTTCTCGGTTGCAAGATTAACGCGCATTTAGTCCACACAGACATGCCGATATGTCGGTACTCCGGTCAGAATCTCCTCTCCTTTGTCATCAGTTACAATAGTGATCCTAGATTTCTTTGACACTACGTGCAGGGGATTCACCCATTCGGATACAGATATGGGATATATGAATCCCGCACCTGATGAACCGATGAATCTACCCTTTTAGTGTTGTCTAATTGACGTTTTGTTGCAGTGGGATAAATCCGGATCAATCAAAAATAACCGCACAAATCGATAAATCGTCGAATGTATTAACGTGCGGTTTTATGTTTATTTAACCTGGGCAAGACCCAGGGTCGACTCAAGGAGGCAAAGGAACAACTCGAGATCAAGTTAGAGGGATTAGATTGCGGTTTTTCAAGTGGGATTTTTTTGATTTTTTTGCAATAAAATACCAAATGCAATGTTGCGAATGAACTAGGTTATTAAGAAAATCAACAACTTAGCCAAATTTAATTTTAATGTGAAATTAATCCAAATTGACCAAATTGTATTTTTTCTATAAACCTGATTCGATGATTAATGCAAAATGATTTTTTTTTGAAATTTTTGGATTTAAAATGCACAGATGAAAATGCACACTTTTTTGGAGTTTTTATGTAATTTTTCATGCTAATGATAAGCAAAAAATATAAAAACTTTATTGGAAGATAAAAACAATGGAATGAAGATACATTAATATTTTTGGAATTTACTAGATACTTTATGATTTTTTATGAATTTTTTTGCTGAAAATAGAGCGACTGTGGATATTTAATTTGTAATAAATCCACGAAGTTAAATTATCCAGAGATTGATTTATCTCAAATAGATATTTCAATAAGGAATCTAAAAGAGTTGAAATTTCTCAAAAAAAACTTTTTCGTGGAATTAATTAAAAATTAATTATAGAAATCACCCTATAATTTATTTTATGCATAAGACAACTCCTAATTGGACGAAATTTGGACTTTAATTAAAGCACACTAAAAGGCATCATTCACAATTTTTCACAATTTTTGGAGCAAGGAATAGGCTTGTGTGAATTTCAGAGCGTAAATAGGTAAAATATCACTGATTTTCAATATCTGAATTTTAATAAATAATTAGATGCTCACAAAATGCAAATAAATAGCCACAAGATAAATATTTTGTTGCTCTACAACATGCTATTTTTTATTAAATAAAATGATGCAATATGATTGTCTAAATTAATACTAAAAGGTAGGGGTGTCTTCGCACAGAAAATAAAAGTTCATAAAGAAAAAGTGCACAGGGACCTGGATGCAATTAAACAAACTTAGAAGAATAAAATTGTAATTTTCACCAAATGAAATAACAACAACTGGACCTTTTCCTCTCCTGTTAGGGTTCATGGCTTGACGGGACCTCGCGAGGCGGCGCCCGCACAAGGCGTGCAGGCGGCGGTGTGGATGGAAGAGGACCACGGTCACGAGGCTGGAGAGGGCGACGCGACAGAGATGGGGCGGAGATCGAGGTGCGTGGGGAGGCGAGGCGGCGGCGCGCGTGCCACGCTGGCGGCGACGACCTGGAAGCGTGGTCGCAAGGAGCAACGACGGTTGCACTGGGGAGGATCTCGTGGATAGAGGGCAGGGCTGGCGGCTTCTGCGCGAGGGAGGCGCGCGCAGTGGCGGGAGGGTGGCCGAGGTCGGGCGCGCGACTTGGCCGCTTGCTAAGAAGACGGGTGGGGGGGCGAGGTGGAGGGCGACGGGACAGCGCTGCGCTGGGACGCGTGGAGCGCCGCGGGGATGCGATGGCAGGCCGCCGCGTGTAGCGGCGCTGGAGGCGGCGCGGTTGGCTGCGCGTCGCCGCAGAGGGCGGCTGCGGCAATGGCACACATGGGCAGCGAGGGCGAGGTGGACGGGCGGAGCCGCGGAGGTTTGCGGTGCGGTGGCAGCGGGGTTGGGTTGCCGTTGGGGATTGACGGTAGGCGTGGGTGGTCAGTGGGGCGGCAGCCGCAAGAGAGCGACTTCGGGGCCTCGTGTAGGACCTGCAATCTATTATTTTTTTGTTTTTTGTTGCATTTTTTGTTTTTTTGTTGCATTTTTTTGTATTTTCTTCTTGTGAACAGGAAATAAAAAATGTGAATGGAAAGTGGATTGTTATGATATTGGTGATTATGGTAGATGTATTAATGGAGGTGATGGTGGTAGATGATGATGTGGTTTTATGTGATGATATGTTGAAAATAGTTTGGTGGTGATAATGTGATTTGTCTGATGATGGTGGTGATGTTGTTGAATTGTGTTGGGTAATGTGATGAAAAACAAGGAAGAGAATTGTTAGATAAAAAAATAAGATGACAAGGGAAAGTAGAGAGATTACTTACCTGTGTATTGCCGAAAGTGGAGCCGCGTCGTGCGGCTTCCGTCGTGGCCTCGAGAAGGATGGCGGAGTCCTTCGAAGCTGAGCAAGTCCAATTGGATCTCGCGACGCGGCAATGGTGATGCCGCGGATCTCGCCTTGAGGTTGTTGTCGCTCGACCCGTCTCCTACAGCTGTCACCTGAAGGTTAAAGGGGCTCGACCTCACTTCTCTCGAAAACAGCGGATGATGGAAAATGATGGAGGGGATGACAATATAAAGAGGAAGGGGAAAGTTAGAAAAGAGGTGGAGAAGATTGAGGGATGGTGGAGGGAGTGGTGACTTGGAGTGGGGAAGAAGAAAGAAGGAGTAAAAGGGGAAAAATAATATATAATATAAGTAAAATAAGTAGGCTACTAAAAATAACAATAATTACAAGAATAATAATAAAATAATAAAACCCGAAAATAATAAAAAATAAATCCGAAAAAAAATTGGAGTGACATGTGGCGGCTCCAGGAGCGGCCACATGTCGCTCGTAGAAAATTAAAGAATTAAATGTAAAGAAAAATAAAAAAAGAAATAACAAAAAGGATTAAATCGAAAAGTGGTCAACACAAAAGTTGCTCGTCTCGATGAGATCTACAACTTTCATGAAGGGATGAAAATCAAAGGAAGTGATCTGTACAAAAATATATTTTTAGGTGATACCTTATAGATATAAAATACCCTATTTTATCTTTTGTAATTTTTTTGTCATTTTTCAGTAAGAGAAAAATCAAAATAAAAATAGAGAAAATATGAGAAGAATATTTACCACTTAATCTATTTTTTTGGATTTTTAATAATTACGAAAATAAAATGGTAATATACATGGGCAAAAAGGTCAATATGTACGATATACAAAAGGGGCCCAAAACCCAAGTTTTGCATACGAGCTCCGATTTTTTTGGGGTCTTGTTTCGAAGGTCTATGAATGTATATTACTTTAAAAGTGAGTATACCTAGATCAGACACTGTATGAGAGAGATATGTGCATTTTAAGGTTCCTAGTTTCAAACTTGGATTGGGGTTTTATTGATCAATTTTTCAAGTTAGTATTTTTCGATATTTTTCTTTAATTAGTGTTAGTAATATATACACTATGGAGTTGATTTTATTGGATTTGGAGTTAGTATAAAATATATACAAATGGATGAAATATGGTGAATATACATGTGAATATTTACAAGTGAATTTGGCTTCTTATTTTATGCAATATGAATGCTAAAATGCAGATATTATCAATGCATGCATGAATGCTAATTATGCAATATAAGTAGAAATATGCAGCTAATTACTCGGGAACAAAGCTCTATTTTCAACTTTTAGAGTCATGAATCACAGATTCATCACCCCCTATACTTAAACATTTCTCGTCCCCGAGCAACTAAATGAAATGCAAGAGTGAAATGATTTTGGGTTCCATACCAAGGTCATGAACAAAAGTTGAAAATGGGGCTTGACTCGTCCTTTGGATTAATTGTGTGGCGGAACCTTATTGGGATCTGATCTTAAGACCTAACATACATCAAGTTCCACAAGTCTTCTATTCAAGACTCCTCAACAGTCAGGTCAGAACAAATCCTTAAACACAAATTTCTGATGACTATGATTCTTACTTGTACTGTGTAAGTGATGAATAGCTCTCCACATCAGAAATGGCTAAGAACCAGCCTCTTCTAACAAGGTAACTCTAATTACCTGGTCCAGTAACTCTTTTCTCGAGGAGCAAGGTATTCCCTTCTAAGTTCAAGTGCGACCAGCTCAAGAGGAGGGGGTGGAGAAAAGAATGGACGGTAGCTAGTGTAGCTACCTATCCCGGGATGCCTGACCAGTGTAGCCAAGTCATCCAGTTGCATACTTCTTGCTAATATACATACTCTGATAGGTATTTTATTTTCTATTTGGCCTGTCTACTTTTTTTTGGAGTTCTTGCAATTTTCTCCTTTTTTTCTCTTTTTTTTGGAACTATATACAAGGTGCAACATGTACATTAGGAGTTTTTCCTCTTGAGCCAGTAGACTATCCCTCTTTTGAAGCATTATTGCAACCCACGACGTCCTGTCTTCAGACGTCAACACCACCAAACTAGGTTGACATGCACTTCCCTCCCTAGAGGAGGGCAGATGTTTCCACCTGTGTGCTACTCCAAGCTAAAGGATTCTACTTCCTCACCACCCCATCAATGAAGAGCTACGTGCATTTTTCTTATCCAAGTTAGGTCAATGTCTAAAAGAATCATGCGTGTGCACGAGATATTCTACTTAGACTAATCAAGATGACATGTGAACATAGACCTGCGGACTCAGAGAATTAAGTCACTTGACCAGAGAAATCTTAACTCCAGTTCCTATAAGGTTCCTCTGAAATTAGGTGGATTAAGGTCAAATCAAGTCCATCCTCAACATCTATTCATAACTTGGTTCAGAACCCACTAGCTTTTCACTTTGCATATGCATGATATGCAGATGAGATGACATGCTACAGAAATGAATGAAATGCAAGACTCTCTTCTTTTTTTTAAATTCAAGGATGCAAGAGTAAATAAGAAGCCTTTATTTTCAATATTTTTGTTTTATTTTCTGGTATACAACAATTTTTATTATTTACAACAAGATTTAGTTTATACAACTTGTACATAATATACATAATATACATGAAAATATTTTTATTGGTATACATCCTATTTTACAACATATTTTACACGAGTATTATTTTACAAGAATTTTACAACTTTTTATACAAGTATTATACATATAGTACATTTTTTTTTCAATTTTTACCCACCTCGTAATTATTGCATAATATATACAAAAATACACGAAAATATGCAAAAGTACGAGCTATGGGTAAAGTATATATGTAATATATACACGCCTCCCTATACTTAGCGTATGCTATGTCCGCATAGTATGAAAAGCGATGAAAAAAAGACATAGCTCGTGCTAAGCGTAGGAGAGCTGAAATTACAAAATATATAGAAGTCACTCCGCCCCCTATACTTAGGCTCTGGCAGCCTAAGTGTAGAAGAAGATCAAAAATGGGGTGGACGAGGGCAAGAGGGGAAATGGATGAATATACACATGGAGGGCATCAATCCCCCCTATACTCAGGCTCTGGTCAGTCTAAGTATAGGACAAGAGTGAGTAAGAGAACCGATGTGATCTAGAGGATGTACAGTGAATAGATGCGGGTCACTCTCCCCCCTATACTTAGGATCTGATTATCCTAAGTATAGTCACAAAATGAAACGATATGGAATCGGGGTGAGTGATTCGGATCACTGGGGACGGAGGGAAAGAAAGTATTTACAAGAGTGAGAATATACAAGAATTAAGAAGGTTTATGACGAACCTTCTTGCAGACGTGAGGAGGTGGATAATATACATATGTGTCGTTGTCGGAATCGTCCTCAGATGAATAATAGTGAGGAGTAGGGATCGTCCAACGAGGGTCAACATATGGCTGCTTGCTCAGATAAGGCTGAGAATAGCCGAACTGAGCTCACTCATATAAATCACCTTATCCGGACCAGATGAGGACTCCTCAGAAAATTCCTTCTCCAGTGTGTTGAAAGAAACTTTCTTAGTCGGTTTTCTAGAACCTGAATCATTGAGAGGGAGATGATAGCGACGTGTCTTGAGAGGTTCGGGGGAACATCTCGAGGAATCTACTCTCGACTTCCTCTCATTCGATAGCCGACTAGAAGAGGGATCAACCATATTTTTATGTGGAGTCAATTTAGTCTTGGTTGTTTCCTTTGAAGGTCCGGGTCGTGGTGTGGTGCTGACCATGGGTTCCTCATCATACGAGCCACCATATAGATTGTAATATTCCTGAAGGGTCAGCACATGTCTTGGGAAGGTTCTAGTGGTCTTAGTTGGCTTGGCATTAATGGGCTCTTGTGTCGGATCATCGAAATGGTCAAGGCAATCCACAAAGGTCATGTCCGACTTAATGATAGCTTCTAGTCATGAGTCCTACTTAGAAGCTGTCACGGTGGTGGTACAAACAGTTGATGAAGTGGAGGTGTGGGGAGTCTCAGAACCAACGATCGTCCGGGCAATCGGTCTCTCAGGTGTAGCAAAGAGGTGGGACTCATCTACCTCTTGATGGTCAAGACTGTCAGCGGATGTGCGGGTCACCTTATAGTAAAGTTGATCAAAGAATGGGTGAGGTCGGAGTGCTCCCAATGCTGAAAAATCAATTTCCCGAGTCTCGCAATCTATAGTCGCCTTAGCCAAAGCTAAGAATGGCTTCCCGAGAATAATCGGAGATTGGGTAAACTCTCCTTGGTGTTCAATGTCAATGATCGTGAAGTCCACCTGGAGTAGAGCACCTTGGAAAGTAATGATGACTGAAATATTTCCTCTAGATCGTTTGATGGATCGATCATGCAGCTGAACGATCTCTCTCGACTTCCTAATTGGCATGAGTTTGAGTTTGTCAAACATAGAGGTCGGGAGGATATTTATAGGAGAGTCATCATCGATTCTTGCATGGGTAAAGATGGTGTCTTTGATTTCACACTCAACTCAGGGCAACCGCTTCACTCTGCGGCTCTTGGTCTTTCTCCCCATCACCAATGAGGTGTCCATAAACACTATGTGTCTTTCAGTCCTTGTTCTCTTAGTTCCCGACCTCTTGGGCATCAATTTACTCTTTACAAATCTCTTGAGGTCGGGGAAATGATCTATGGCCTTTATTAAGGGAAGTTTGAAAATCACTTCTCTTATGACATGATCCAATTTTTTAGGTCTTTTTCATTTTCAATTTTTATGTGGGTTTTTGGTTTTTCAATTTTTTTGGTGTTTTTTGTGGATGGATGATCAGACTCTGGATTGGAGGGTAAGTGGTTAGTAGAAGAGGGAGATAGAATGGACTCCAGCTGTACAAAATCTGTGGGTTCCTTGATGGTCGCTTGGTTTTCAACATCAAATCTACTTACTTCCTTTTCCACTTTCATACCCAGGCTGGCAGAAATTGAGTGCAATATATTCATGACATCTCTCAACTCGTTACCAAATGATTCATTTTTCTTAATAAGTCTAGAGATGTCATCCTCCACAAAATTCTCATGACAAATCATGGGAGAGTTCTGCTCAATAGGAGGATACTGCTGAGATATTGGGATCTCATACTCAACATACCTATACTCTGGCATGTAATGCTGGGTCGAGTATGGACCATCTAAATGGGAAATATTGGTCGGAGCCTCATATAATGAAATGAGAACTGATAAGTCTAGCTCATGAGTCCAATCTTGTGAATATATAGGCTCTCCGAATGAAGGCTGGTTAATGGAATCTTGATCACTGAAGTCAATCAAGTCTGGAAAATCATGATGTACTGATTTAGTGGGAATTCGGTGGTCTTAAGTTCCACACAAGGCGGGAACTCAGTCGAAGCGTTGACCACGCAAAACTCCCAACTAAAGTCAACAATGAACCCACAATCAAATTCAAACAATGACAAACAAATGTGGAGTCAAATTTATTTTTAACTCTACATAAAAGATGTATAGGTACAAGTATGAGAGAGTTCGAACACAGGGAGCAAGGCAGGATAGATCAAGCAAGTGTGTGTGTGTGTGTGTGTGTGTGAATGGGATGTGTTGTCTACACTATGCAAAATGTTTTTGTGGGTTTTTAATTTTTAATTTTTAATTTAATTTTTTATTTTGTATTTTTGTATTTTGTATTTTGATTTTTTGATTTTATATTTTCTTTTTATATTTTATATTTTTATATTTTCTTTTTCAATAATAGAGTATATATCTATATAAAGAAGATATGTATACAAGAGAGAGGATATATATAGGTAAAAATGCTAAAAAATCAGGAAATAAAATTCTTTTTGATCTTTTTATAATTTTCTACTGTTTTTGTGATTTTTGGGGATTTTTCAAAATGTTTTTGGTATTTTTAAAAGTTGAAATACAAGAAAACAGTGAATAACAATATTGGCTGAGATTAAAAAGGGAATGAAAAATATCAAACAGTGGCAACATTTTCCCAAATTAATTTTAAAATAAAGACAATAAAATGGGGGAAACTACAGAACTTGAGTTTATATTTTTAGAAATTTTTTAGGATTTTTATGACATTTTTAGAGGTTTTCAAATTTTTAAGGTTTTTCTTTTGGAATTTTTAGTGATTTTTGGACTGACACTAAAATATGATAAGACAAGCAAAATATAATTTTTTTGGAATTTTTCAAAACGTTTTTATAATTTTTATTGATTTTCTAATGCAAACAGTAGAAAATGCATGTTTTTGATTTTTAATAAATATGAAAATGCATTAAAAATGCAATACAAAAATATGTCGTGAATAAGCAAGCACACAGGAGTCTATGCTATTTTTTTGAGAATTGTTTGAGTTAAAATGATGCACTAATTAAATAAAGACAACATCAAGAAACTACACTACTGGCAAGGGCATAAGTGCAAATAAGTAAACATTCAGGGGCCAAAGTGCAAGTTTCACAAAAAGTTTAATATCGAATATTGCATTTAAATGACCAAATTCAAATATCAAGACCCGCGGGGGTATTCTTACAAATAATCCAACCAAGCGCATGACTAGCACGCGCCTGGGAAGGACCTGTTCGTAATATCCAAAACACCAAGGGGTTTTCATGCAATTTTTCCAAAACTTTTATACTTAATACAAAAATTACTAGACTAAAGCGAAATAAAGAAAACCTGGAGGGGTTCTGTGGAAAATGCCCTCACCTCACGTGTACTGGTCACGTGAGGTGACGTAGCCAGGACCTTCTTGCAAATACTGAAAGCTTAGGGGCCTAGAGTTAATTTTTACAAAACTTTCTAAACGACAGATGAAAGTTCAAGTATTATAAAATAAATTACAAAAAGGGTGCGTGGTATACTTGCAAAATTCCCATGCTAAGGCGTTGGCGGACGGCTCAGATGTATCCACTTATCCACATGTTCGCTCCTCCTCGCTCGATGACGCTTCGAAACACACGGCTGCAATTAGATGGATTGTCGATGATCGGGCGGCTCTGATGTGTTTGATCGAACGACTCTTGCTATGCATGGGGGACCTTGATGATCCGATGGCGGAGACACGCGTTGGATGAACAGGGAAGAAGGACCGCCGTAGCGACCTTCCTCCGGTGATTGCGCTCCTCTCCGACGGTTCTAAATGCTCCAAAATGGTCCACTAGGTTCCTGCAAGGTTCCTCTCTACGCCTGCGACTTCAAAATGGCACGGAATGCACCGGACCTCGCCGGAGGGGAAGGAGGAGGAAAGCACCTCCAGGTCTCCTGGCGAAGTCCCAAAATCTCTCCTAGGTGCTATGTTGGCTTCAGGACCTGCAGAAATGCGTGAAGGAGTCGGGGGTAAACTGCCCCGACCCCGCAAGGAGGTGGAAGCGGTGGCGAAAGGCGAAAGCGAAGTCGGCCGGAGGTAGCTCCGGCGAGCTATCGATTGAGCGAATCGATTGGTGAAAAAGGGAAAGTGATGAATGCAAACGACTCCTAGGGATATGGCGAGATGAATGCGAGGAAAAAAAAGGAGAAATAAACAGGGCCAGGGCCTGATGTTGAAGGTACCTCAACGGGAAGGTCACCGGAGGTAGGTGGAACGCACCCAATCCACGTCAAATCTCTGCCTTGGATGGCTCAAATCGGAGCTGTCACCTCCGGCGAGCTATCGAACAAGGAAGGAGAGGAAACAGGATAAAAGTGGGGTTCAAAAATTCAAAGGAAGGTCGGGTGTCCAATATATGTGGTTTGACTCTGTGGCTCTGGCGCACCAAAGACCAAGGAAGATCGATGCAATCACTGGTCCTCGGCCCAAGATAATCATAGGGCGTGTGAGAGGGATGACAGAGGGCCAAGTTTGCAGAAGGAACCATCACCAAAAGATGAAAGAAACATCCTCTAAAAATCCGCAGAGGCGGGGTCAAACGAGGCTCTGACACATGCTACAGGGGGTAGGACGCCTAGTTGACCGGGGTCAAGTAGCGTTTGCACCTGGTTGGTCCACGTGGACCAACTAGGAAAAACCTTGGAAAATGATTTTGTTAATTCAATTAAAAATAGAAAATGGACGAATTAAATTTTAGTTATTAAATAAAAAAGATTTATTACTTTATAAAGTATTTTATTCTGATTTTTAATTATTTTTATGAGGTATGTTTTTACAAGTTGCCTATTATGCCCTTTATAGGTATAATATCTATATATATTTTATTATTTTATTTTTATTTTGTGATTTTAATTTATTTCTTTTTATTCATTTTTTTATAAAATTATAAAATACCTTTATACACATAAATATATTTTTATTTAATTTTTCTGAGGTGTTTTATATATTTAATAAAATATAAGTCTGTAGTATATAGGTATAGGTATAGGTATAATACCTATGTATTGTATATACAAGTATTTCTATTTTGTATTTCTTTTGTCTTTTTATTCTGATTTTAATACACATATATATTATAAATAATATTTACAATATTACAAAAATATAAAATTATAAAAATAATGAGTAAATAATAAATTGAATATTTTAATCTGTACAAGTATACAAGTAGGGTCCAAAACTCAACTTTCAAACCGTAACTCTGAAACATACGAAACCACCTCCATTACATGGATTATTTTATGCTCTATACAATTAAAGGTGAGTTTGGTACATGTCGAGTTTTTATTTGCAAGATACTGGTCTGGGAAGTTGGGGTTTTGGAATCTTATTCAGATCATAACTTTTTATCTGTATATTATTTTCCAGTGAAATCAATTTTGTATTTTTCTATATGAAATTATCTACATCTTTCATGTACAAAGTTTCTTTATTTGAAGTATAAAAAGTGGAACCAAAAATAGATCCCAAAATGAATAAAGAATAAAGGTATTTTTATGATGTTTTGACCCTTATCTCCCCCTACTTTCTTCCTTGTCGACCTATTCATCAAGATGCCTAGGTCTCGGGGTTTTGGGTCATAAAATATTTAAAATATTTTATTCTTTTTCTTTTCTTTTATTTATTCTATTATTTTGGCTTTAACTACAGTATTTTATACACTATTTACATGCACATGCATGAATGCTAAGATATGGAAATTAAGGGTATTTACACGCATTTGCTAGGGTCTTTGATGCCAAAATGATAGGATAAAGATGATGAAATGTGGATTCATCATCCCCTATACTTTACCTTTTCTAGTCCCTAGCAAACACTTACGCAATAAGTGCAGAAAGAAAAAGAAGGAAAAGAAAAAGAAGAAGGTGGATTAAGTTTAATTATCAAACTTGTCTTCACAAAATCAAAGTTTGGAGCTTAAGTCGGACCTTTGGAATTTTAGTGCGGGCGGAACCTTAATGAGAACCAGATTTGAAATCCAACAGTCCTTGAAAAATCCCAAAACTCTGTTCAAGTCTCCTCAATAGCCATGTCATAGATATGTCAACTCATACGCAAACCCTTATGACCATGAATTTGACTCGTACAGTGTAAGTGATAGTGGCTCTCCCCAACTGAAATGACAAAGAGACTGACTTCTCCAATATGACAACCCAATGATTCCCCAATCCAACAACTCATTCCTCAAGGAGCAGGGTATTCCCTTCTAAGTTCAAGTGGCAACCAACCCAAGAGGAGGGGGTGAAGAGAAGAATGGACGGTAGCTAGTGTAGCTACCTATCTTAGGATGCAAGACCAGTGTAGTCAAGTCATCCAGCTACAGGCTCACATAATTTGACTTTGAAGCTCAAGCTTGCTTATTTGACTTTACACATATGTACACTCCGGCAGGCATTTTATTTTTATACAGGCCTGTCCACTTTTTTTTGGAGTTTTTGCTTTTGCATTTTTTTAATACTATATACAACAACATTTACATAGGGAGTTTTTCCTCTTGAGCCAGCAAACTATCCATCTTTTGAAGCTTTATCCCAAGCCACACTCTCCTGTCTTTAGACTTCCTCATCACTGGACAGGTTGGGGTGCACTTCCCTCCCTAGAGGAGGACAAGTGTTTCCACCTGTGTGCGTCTCATACCGGCAATCCAACCCCCTCACCACTCCAACTGAGTTGAGCCAGGTGCAGGTGTCCAAGTTAGGTCATTATCAACCAGAGTCGTGCGTGTGCTCCAAAATACTCTACTTAGGCAGTCAAGAATCCATTGAACCAAGTCTCATGATCCTCAAAAAATTAAGTCAACTAGACCTGAAGTACCTCACTCTCAGTTCCTATAAGGTTCCTGTTAATTAGGTAGATCTTAAGGTCCAACCAAGCTCCAATCTTCGGATTTTACTTAGACTCGCTCAACTATCAAACTCAATCCGAAAAATGCGAATGCCATGCATATGCAGAATGCAGAAAATATTTTTGTGATGCAATTTTCAAAGATTTTGAACTTTTTATGGGTTTTTGAAAATATGATGCATATGCATTTTTTAGATTTTTGAAAAAGATTTTTCAAATGTTTTTGGATTTTAATTTTGCAAATGTTTTTGGGATTTTTGAAAACAAAAAGATTTTGGTTAAAAACTAGGTTAAATATATTTACACGGGAGTGCTTCTTATATATACAAGAAGTGGATTTTAAGAATTTACAAGGGTAAATGGTCGGTTTTATAAATATATGGTGAATTTTGGTTAGATGTGTGTATTCCTCAAACTTATTTGACATAGGTTTTTTCAAACATTTTTTTTTGAAAACCATAGTCCAAAATAGTTTTACAAACAATTTTACACACCTGTACACACATTTGAAAATAATTTTGCAAAGGTTTTCAAAATAGTATATATAGATTTTTCACATATTTTGCAACCATTTTTCAAACCATTTGCAAATCATTTTTCAAACATTTTTTTATTTCACACAAAGAAAATAAATTTTACAATCAAAAGATTTTTATAGAGGTTGAAAACATGTAACAAAACGTTTTCAAAATAGTTTACAAAAGGTTTTCGCAAAGATTTTCAAACTATTTTTCAAACATTTTGCAAAAAAACATTTTCACCTGATTTATTAATCAGTAGTTACAAAAAGTATTTGAGGAATAATCACATCTTTTTATTAAGATTTTTAATGAGTTTTAACAGAATTATTAGCCATATTATTAGGGAAATACGAAAGTACGAGTTATGGCTAAAGTATATACGTAGTATATATGACCCCCCTATACTTAGCTTGAGCTATGTCCTCATAGATCGGAGAGAAAAGAAAAGAGACATAACTCGTACTAAGTATAGACAAGTCTAAAAAATAAATAAATGAATCAATGAGAAGTTGGCCGTCCCCCCCCCCATACTTAGGATCAAATAATCCTAAGTATAGCAGACTGTACACAACGCAGGGAGGGTCAAGGGTGGGAATGAACATATCGTACTCAGATTGTCTCCCCCTATACTTAGTATAAGATATCCCTAAGTATAGACAAGAAGAGGAGACAATGGATAGGATCGAAAAGAATAGAAAGACTCGGGGTACACACCCCCCCTATACTTAGGACAAAGTACGTCCTAAGTGTAGAAACTGACAACAAGGGGTGATACCTTTTTGATAGATAAAGAAAATAGAAAAGGAAAATAAGAAAAGAAGAAAAGATATTAATAGATGAAAGAATGATATAGACAGATTGATTTGTACAGCGGAAGATGGACTTGATCACCATGTATGAGATGCGAGTGATATGAGTCAAAGAACACATCTCATACCAGAAGAATGGGGGCAACATCAATGGTCGGCGGATCGTGATCTAGATATAATTTCAGGCGTTGACCGTTGACACGGATGGTAAAGGAAGATGACGGTTCAGATATGTCAATACTGCCATTGTCATGTACCTTCCTAACCACATAAGGACCTTTCCACTTGCTCTGTAATTTCCCTGGAAATAATTTCAGCCTGGAATCGAACAACCATACGCGCAGATCTGGCTCAAACTGTTTATGGCTGATATGGGAATCGTGCCATGTCTTCACTTTCTCCTTGTATTGTAGGCTGCTAGAAAAGGTTGTATCTCTCAGTTCCTCCAGGGCTGCCAACTCTGCTCTCCTCTGTTCTCCTATACTCTCGGGATCCAACAATAACTCAGTGACTGCCCAAAGTGACTTGTGTTTTATCTCCACTAGCAGATGGCATGGCTTGCCATAGACGAGACGAAAGGGAGATGTCCCCAATGGATTCTTGAAGGACATCCGATAGGCCCACAAGACCGAGTCCAAAAGCTGTGACCAATCCTTTCGGTCTGGGCGGACAACCTTTTGTAGGATAGTTTTTATCTCCCGGATCGATACTTCAGCAAGACCATTAGTCTGAGGGTGATATGGTGTGGCAACACGATGGTCAATGCCGAACTCGTCTGCAAGGGCCCTAACCTTGTCATTGATGAAGTGAGACCCCCCTCTGAAATCAAGACTCTAGGTACCCCGAACCGTGAAATGATATTTTTCCTCAAAAATTTACACACGGTTTTAGCATCTGCGGCTCGGGCGGCGATGACCTCAACCCATCGGCTGACATAATCTACTGTGAGAAAAATGTTTTCGAATCCCTGACTCTTAGGAAATGGGCCCATGAAATCAATCCCCCATGCATCAAAAACCTCACAAAAGTGAATGGGCTACATGGGCATCATGTCTCTCTGTCCGCAAGTACCCATTTTTTGACAGTCAGTACACCTCTTCATGAATTCATCTGAATCCTTGAAGAGGGTAGGCCACCAAAGGCCGGATTGAAGCACCTTCTGTGTTGTCCTTTTCCCAGAATGATGTTCTCCCGCCTCAAGCTTTTGACTTCATAATCGGGTTGAGGTGGAACCGACCACGGGTAAAGGTCTCCCGTGGATGGCAGAGGATACATGGAAGAAGGAGAAGGTGAAGATGAACGGTATATGGTCAAGGAGGAATGACTAGAGGTCAGGGTATGGGGACCAATATCCCGACATCTTGAAGAGGAAATGATGAATGTAAGTAGGGTGAGGTAGAAAATGTACAATTACACATGATAACACAAAAAGACCGACACGAAGACAAATGCAAGAGCAAACCCTGAATTCACACTCAACTCGGTGAAGGACCCGAAATCGAGTCTGATTAGTCAGGTTAATTTTAAGTGTGATTTTTCAGACAAGTAGCAAAGGTTACGCGGACTATAGGGGAGTCGGTGATGAATACCCATTCATCACTCTTTATTCTTTTATTTTAGCTACAAAACCATTGCAAAACATCATGTATATGTGTGTAAAAAGAATAAATTATCAAAATTCATGCATTGTGTAAATAATAAAAATTAGCATGTTTTTGTGTATAAATAAAAGAATAAATAAATAAAAAATAGAGAAATATTTAGAATAAATATTGAGCGACCTAATCCCAAGGGAGGGCTCAGTATGGGCCTGACCGCAAAAGAATCCAAGTAGAGGGAGATAAGGAAGCTCATGTGTGTACATGTACCTATGTAAATAAATAAAAATTGTTTTCCTCTAAATAAAAATGTGTGTTTATTTATTTTATATATTTGTAAATATAAAATTAAAATAAAAATGGGAAAAATAAAAGAAAAATAAAAGGAAATAAAAGTCCTTCATCATTGTATATATATATATACCATGTACATAGAACCACACTTCTATTTTTCCCTTGTAAATAATTAATAAAAATCTAACAAAAATATTTTCAAATTCCACATTCCATGATGTAAATAAATAAAATAAAAATTAGAAAAATAAAAAAAAATAAAAATGAATAAAATAAAAATCCAAATTCACCTTGTATATATACCATGTAAATATATGTATATACCTATTTATTTACTCTATGTAAATAATTAATAGAAATAGAATAAAAATACCTTATTATTCCACATTTTATTCTAGAAATAAATAAAATATAAAATTGGAAGAAATGTATAAAAATAAATAATTAAAAATCAAAATAAAAAATGCATATGTATATACCTGTATATAATAATAATATTTTGTAAATACCAAAATTATTTTTCAAAAAAAATAAATAAAAATCACTAAAATATTATTTGAAAATAAATAAACATTTTTCATATTTTAAGTTTTTCAAAAATAAGTCATTTATTATTTTTAAATGAATTTTCAAGTACTTAATAAAAGTTGGCTTGTGATTGGTCCACGGGGGATTGTTAACCCCCGGTCAACTCTCCCCCCGGGACCAGTCAACCCGGATCTGTGCGCCCGACCCGACTTCTCACAATTATCCCTGCCAGATCTGAGCTCTATTTATCCAAACCCCAGGTCCTAATTATCCTTGATACATCCGAGATCCACGCCGGAGCATCCGCCTAAGGATCCGTGCTTCACGGAACCCTGCCCGATCCCATCTTCTCGGACATGTGCTACTATTTAGCCTCACCTCTGGCCAGCTTTTCACACCATCTTTGGCACGACCCCTTTGTCCCAGCACCTCCATCACCTTCCATTGAGTGACAGCTTTGCGAGGGTGGTGTCGAAGAGAGGAGAGGAGCCCGTTAGCCACTGATCCGGCAACATCTGCCGTCGTGCACCGCCGCGAGGTGCGCCCGAGCCTCGGGCATCGACGTCCCTTCAAGGCCACGACCCAGAGCTCGCCGAGCTCGTCCCCAGTCGATTGCATCCGCCAGGTAGACCTAATTCTTCCTAGTTTTCCTTAATTTCTCGTTACGCCCAATTCACTCCACCGCCATCTCCGACCGATTCCGTCCACTCCGATCATCATTCCACTCATCCGACCCGACCATCATCTTCGTGAGATCCCTCTCCACCTTTTGCACCCACGCACATACCTTGGTTCGCCCCGGAACCAAGGCTCGACCTTCATCACCGTCGCCTCGCCGGAGGTCGCCCATGTTGACTCGTCATCCACCCATTCCACCTCTAACCGGGTCGAGGCAGTTTGCCCTCGACCCAGGAAGTTTCCTAGGCTATTTTGCAGGTCAATGCGACCCATCTGAGGGTCGTCTCGTTCGAGCCCAGGAGCTTCGAGCTTCCGCCGTCGCCAGGCCACTCGGTGGTTCCCGGCGTCATCGGAGGACCCCAGTAGCTGCGGAGCGCCGAGACGAAGCAATTCCACATTACAGCAGCTCAGGAGGAGGTCTCCACCGCGTGCATTAGGCCGACGAAGTTCACTGGCGTTGAGTTCTTGGAGGACCCTCATCCATCGTCCGTTCAGCCTCGAGCTCCAGTTTTGATCCAGACCGTCTATTTGAGGAGCAGCAGCCTATCGTTCGATCATCTGAGGCTTGATCTGGACCATCCATCCAGATGAAGGGTTAGTCATACGTCTCAGCCTTCCGATCATCCATGTGGCGTCCCTTCGACCCTCCATTCTTTCGTGTAGAAATTGCTCTGCTAGGGACGGTTTTCCGCGTGCATCATATAGGTAATTTATATTCTGTCATTTATTTTATCACGGATCACCCTGCATATAGACTGTTGGAGTCAGGTACACATCTCTTACTCTTCATGCATCATTGATTCTCGCGCATCGGCTTTTTCGTCTTCTCCCCCTGTTTTGGACTTAAAATAATCAGGAGAACAAAAAAATTCGTTAGGCGTTGTTTGTTATTGAAAAATACCTAAAATCAAAACCATAAAATTGGGACTGCTAACTCAACTTGACCCTAAAAGACACTCACCATAAAAATTTATCTTGGGGGAGAGCAACCCCCTCATTGTCTGGGTTGCATGCGTGAGAAAGTGACCCGCACACTAGGCTAGAGTCATATCCGAGCCCCGATTAGACTACCGACCTTTTATACGGGACAGTCTTATCGGCAGATTGGATTCCTAATAGGTCATGTAACCGCTCTGCTATCTTGACTTGATCACCTAATAAAAACTGACGAGATAATTGACCGAACTCTTACGGTCTTCAGCTCGCGTTGAGTAGGTGAATCCGGGGTTTTGTTTACTCATCATAGTTGTTTCTAGATCCCATCCGCTCAACTCGCCAGATCAAGATGATGGGCATGAGGTCCCTTATGTAGCCTCTGGCTGCACCGCTTGACTGCACTCCCGCCCGCTCATCTTGGTTGGTTTGTGAGAGCCCAGACCCGCTCTCCGAACCCGAGTTCGACTCTGTCCTTTTCCCCCTTGACCACCCTTCTACCAGTCCTTGAGTTATCCATGCCAGAGGAGAGACAACAGTCAGATTTATCAGCACCTGAGTTTGGGTCTTTTGCCTTTGCAGAGACCATGGCCGGCAGCAGCGATGACCGCACCGGAGGCCCCCGAGCAGAGCAGACATATGTCCTGGACCAGGGTGTGATCAACACCACCCTGATCGCCTCCCTTGAGACAGTGCAGCAGCAGTTGAGGGATCAGGGTGCATTCATGATAGAGATGAGGAGAGAGATGGAGCAGATGAGAGCAGACCGCGAGCAGCGCGACCCAAGAGATGGACCGAGGATACCCGATGATGCAGCAGCAGCCGCATCACCACCAGATCTGCCGAGACCGATGCGGGAGTTGCACAACCCCGGATCAACTTTGACGCATCGTTGGGTCGTACTACCAGCCATCGTGGGGGACTTCAAGTTCCCCTCGAACACACTGCAGCTCCTACTCCGTTTCCATGGGCTCGCCACGGAGGAGCCCCATCTCCACCTTTAGGAGTTTCTGATGATCTACAGCACAGTCCACGACAGACAGGTGGACGAGGATACCATTCGCATGATTGCCTTCCCCTTTTCACTGGCAGATAGAGCAGCCACCTGGTTGAAGCATCTGGGGAAGTTTGTGTACACCTGGGAGCAGCTCCGCACCGAGTACTTGAACAAGTACTATCCACTCGGGCGGATGAACGCAACGAGGGCCCTGATCAGCAACTTCTCCATGCTCCCCAACGAGCAGTTTCACGAGGCATGGGAGAGGTTTAGAGAGCTTACCGACAGATGCTCGCACCATGATATCTCGAAGCCAAACCTTGTTCAGAGGTTTTTTTGCGGGTTGACACCAGAGCTGTAGGGCTTAGTGAACGCTTCTTATGGCGGGTCCTACTTCGCCAAGGATCATGATCAGGTCTGGGCCATCTACGAGGAGATGGTCGAAAACTATACAATGATGTCCCGGACCCGACTCTACACTCAGGGACGCCCCCAGCCACAGACCGTGTAGTACCAGAGGATAGCACGGGTCGACGTCGGTCCTTCCACTTCATCAGCGGCAGCCGCACAGACCGAGTCTACGGTCGCCGACATGGGCATTATCAGCGAGAAGATGGATCGGATGGAGATTATAGAGAAGAAGCAGTGCCAGAGCATATCGCAGATGGATCAGATGGCACAGACGCTGAGTGACCTAAAGACACAGATCGTGTGTCTCCAGGAGTCACAAACAGGTTCTCAGCCCCGTTTTCAGTCACGAGGAGATCTGAGTGGCAGTGGCAGCTCGTCCCAGCGCTCCAGCTCCAGTCAGCCTAGACAGGTCCACCTTATATAGGCAGATTCGTACCAGCAGCCGCAGCCTTACTACCAGTTACCACCATCCCCAGACACGCAGATGGTGGTTTACCACCCGGATCAGCCTCTGGCAGTACTCCCACCACCCTCCTATGAGAACGAGCCGTTGATGGACGTCAACGGGATTCGGTACGACCGACCCCAGCCAGGTATCCGACGAGACCATCCCGAATTCCGTTGGTCGGCCGGAGGTGCCAGCTCCCAACTTCAGCCTTCGGGTCAGGGTGGCCAGTACGACCATCAGTGAGATCACCGGCAGCAACAGCCCCTAGTGTACCAGCAGCAGCAGCAGTCATCCCAGTATGGTCCTCGTCCCTATCAACAGGGACATTCTTGGAAGCGTGATCAGCCTCAGCAGCAGCATCAGCAGTACCCCCTCTCACCCGCACCAGCCACAACAGCAACCTCACTACCCGAGAGGCCACCTGTCAGGTTCTCATGGGCCGACCTATGAGAACCCAGCCTTAGAAGATATAGCCCGCCTCTTGACTGACTAGCAGGCTACATTCAGATGGGAGATGGATGAGTTCCGCCAGGAGATGCGGGAGATTGTGAGAGGGAAGGCTGCCATCCCTGCCCAGATTGAGCCGAACCCGAAAAATCTGAAGAGGATATCTGAGCAGGTAAATTTCACAGAGTATGCCATCCTAGTGATACATTTGGTGATATGTCTGCATATCTGTTTGATACTGATTTTGTTACACTTAGGAGCGGTAGGATGCCAGCATGCGGCGCCTCGTCTGAGCGACGTTCCCACGCTACTTCATGAGCGCCAGGCGAGGAGGAGCGCGGTACTAATGTCGTGAGAGATGATGACGGTGGTGCTGATGCCTCCATGGATGTTGATCCCACCGACGGTACTGAGGCCGTCACTTCACCAGATGGAGGAGGTGGTATTGATGCCACCATTGTTGCCGAGCCAGAGCGCGACGCTGATGCCGCAAGTCGACCTGCCGAGGGTGGTGATGGTGCCACCATTTCTACTTCTGCGAGTCCTGTAGTCTTTCCTTCTGTTCATGTATCTCAGGACTTATCTGGCAATAAAGGAAAGGGTTTACTTTATTTTGATCCACCTGTGGTGCATGATGTATGTGTGGATTCTGTCGTGCTTGAGCGGCCCAGACCCTCTCCTAGTCCTTCTTCTGAGAAGGACCCTGTGATCCCCTTTCCACGAGCGCTTCACATGGGAAAGGGGAAGAAAATAGAAACCCAAAATGAAGCAGCAGGAAGAGTTCAACCAGCAGATGATCGATAGATTCCACATTCAGCCGACTCTCCAGGAGGCCTTGGAGCACATCCCTCTACTCCAGAGATCACTCAGGGACAGGACCACAGTTAGGAGGAAGAGGAGGAACCATCAGCATGAGATCCATGTGCTTACCCGGGCCACGTGTTTCGCGATTCAGAACCGTCTGTCGGCCAAGAGGCCAGATTCCGAAGCCCCTTATGCCAGATGCCATATCCATGAGTAGAGGTTCGACCGCACTCTATTAGATAGCGGCTCCTCGATCAACCTACTGCCGGTAGCCCTTCTCGACTGCTTCGAGTTGGGCACTCTACGACAGAGCAGGACAGTCCTTCAGTTTGCTGATCGATCTGTTAAGAGGCCGAAGGGGTTGTTGAGGGACGTTGTTGTCACGATTCAGGGCATGCAATTCCCCGTGGACTTCGTTGTGTTGGACATGGAGATCCCTGAGTCTGTGACCGATACCCCCATCATTCTAGGTCATCCGTTCTTGGCCACAGCCAAGGCAGTGACCGACCATGATAGCGGAAAGGTATACTTTCGTGTCGAGGGCGAGAGTGTACAAATAGAGACGGTCGAGGACATCAGAATCAGAGATTCAGCTTGCTCAGAGCCGACTTCCGATTCAGAGTAGATGACAGATGCAGGGCCAGACATCCACCAGGAATGCGATTTCGTGATTACATATGATGAGGTAATTTGGGCAGATCCAGACGCACAGGCCATCCTCTCACCTTCAGAGTTCGCAGATGCAGAGATGCCAGCAGAGGAGAGCTTGGAGAGCGCATTACTGGTCCAGGATACCTTACAGGCAGCAGAGCCGGTTCCCGACCGCGAGACAAAGTTATTTTGTGATGATGATACATATCCCTCGGAGTCAGATGCTGATTGGGCAGAGTTTGATGATCTTATACCATGTATGACTTCCACTGAGCCTGCAGCTAGGGAGGAGGTAGATTCCTTGCAGAGCAGAAACAAACCAGAAGAGCAGCCTTCTCCAGATACTGATTGTGAGCGAGAGTTTCCGTTCTCCCATGCGGATTTGGCAGCATTCACTCAGAGCTTTCAGAGGCCAGATCCGCCAGCACCTACTTGTCTAGAGCTGAAGCCACTTCCTACGTCGCTGAAGTATAGGTTCCTTGCGGGTGAGCATGAGATGTACCCAGTCATTATCTCCGCTGATTTGACTGGAGAGCAAGAATCCTGTCTGATGGGGGTTCTTGAAAAGAACCGCAAGGCGATAGGATGGAGTGTAGACGATCTCCAGGGGATCAGTCCAGCTCTGTGCTCTCACCACATCTATCTCGAGGATGAGGCAAAGCCGTCGCGTGAGTTCCAGCGGCGGCTGAACCCGAATCTGAGAGAGGTTGTCATGAAGGAGATCTCGAAGTGGTGGAGTCCCCATTTTATCTACCCCATCTCCGACTCCAAGTGGGTCACTCTGTTGCATGTGGTGCCCAAGAAGACAGGCATCACTACAGTTGTCACGGAATCCGGAGAGGAGATCGCTACCCGGGTACCCACTTCTTGGCGGGTTTGCGTAGATTACAGACGACTCAACCAGGCCACCAAGAAGGATCATTTCCCCCTGCCCTTTATTGATCAGATCACTGAGAGACTGGCAGGGAAGAGCCACTACTGTTTTTTGGATGGGTACTCCGGCTACAATCAGGTGGCCATCGCGCCCGAGGACCAGGACAAGACGACCTTCACCTGTCCCTTCGGCACATATGCTTTCAGACGCATGCCATTTGGGATATGCAACGCCCCTGTGACTTTTAAGAAATGCATGCTGTCTATCTTTTCAAATATGGTGGGGGAGTGCATGGAGGTCTTCATGGATGACTTCTCGGTCTATGGCGACGGATTCGACTCCCGTCATGACTTCCTAGAGCGAGTCCTTCAGCGATGCATTGAGGTTCACCTAGTGTTGTCTTGGGAGAAGAGTCACTTCATGGTGACTCAAGGGACGGTGCTTGGCCTTATCATCTCCAACAGGGGCATGGAGGTTGATCCGGCCAAGGTAGGTGTCATTAGAAAACTCGCACCACCGTCTAACCTGCGGTAGTTACGGTCTTTTCTGGGGCACGTCGGTTTCTACAGGCGTTTCATTCATGATTTCAGTAGGATTGCCCGACCGTTGACTGATCTGCTGACGAAAGACACCGAGTTCCTTGTCGATGATGGCAAGTGTCTTTCATCGTTCGAGACTCTCAAGAGATGTGTTGTAGAGGCTCCTGTTCTTCAGCCGCCTGATTGGTCTCTCCCATTCGAGATCATGATGGATGCCTCCGATTTTGCCGTAGGGGTCGTGCTGGGACAGAGGAGGGATGGAGTCCCATTTGCTATTCACTACGCTAGCCGTACATTGGATGTCGCACAACGGAACTACACTGTCACTGAGAAGGAGATGCTAGCCGTAGTTTTACCCCTAGATAAGTTTAGATCTTACATCATTGGATCTAGAGTGACTATTTACATTGATCATACCGCCATCAGGTACCGCATGGCAAAGAAGGATGCCAAATCTAGATTGACCAGATGGATTCTTCTACTCCAGCAGTTTGACATAGAGATTATGGATAAGCCTGGAGTCAAGAGTGTGATGGAGGATCATCTCTCCCGATTGGAGTATCTTGAGGATTCTGAGAAGATTGACCTTATTTGTGAGACCTTCCCAGATGAGGCGATCCTTGCTATCGCCTCACTCTCATGCTATGTCGATATTGTGAACTATCTTGTCGCCAAGAAAGTTCCACAAGATTGGCCCAGGCAGAAACTTGAGACCTTCCTCGCGAAGGCCAAGTTTTACCATTGGGAGGATCCCGTCCTTTACCAAGAGGGAGGGGATAGTATCTGGCGTAGGTGCATTCCTCAGGAGGAGCACCATAGCATCCTTACTTACTGCCACAAGCTTGAGGCAGAAGGACATCACTCAGGGAGGAGAACGACACTGAAAGTGCTCCAATTCGGCCTATGGTGGCCTACTCTCTTCAAGGACTCTGATGAGTTTGTGAAGAGATGTGCGGACTGTCAGAGGATGGGCACTTGTGGACAGCGTGATATGATGCCGATGCAGCCCATTCACTTCTGTGAGGTTTTTGACGCATGGGGCATCGATTTCATGGGTCCATTCCCTAGGAGTCAGGGATTTGAGTACATTCTGTTGGCCGTGGATTATGTGAGTCGTTGGGTTGAGGCCATCCCCGCCCGAACCACAGATGCTAGGACTGTTTGCAGATGTTGAGCAAGAATATCATTTCACGGTTCGGGGTACCTCGAGTGTTGATATCTGATGGGGGATCTCATTTCGTCAACGATAAGGTAAAGGCCCTTGCTAACGAGTTCGGCATAGACCATCGAGTTGCCACTCCATATCACCCTCAGACGAATGGTCTAGCCGAAGTGTCGAACTTGGAGATCAAGACTATATTGCAGAAAGTCGTCCGCCCTGACCAAAAAGATTGGTCACAGCTTTTGGATTCGGTCTTGTGGGCATATAGGATGTCTTTCAAGACTCCTTTGGGTACATCTCCCTTTCGACTCGTTTATGGCAAGCCATGCCATTTACCTGTTGAGATGAGATATAGGTCACTTTGGGCAGTTACAGATATACTTTTGGATCCAGAGAGTGTAGGAGATCAGAGGAGGGCAGAGTTAGCAGCCTTGGAGGAGCTTTGTGATACTGCCTTTTCAAACAGCCTACAGTACAAGGAGAGAGTGAAGGAATGGCATGATTCTCATATCAGCCACAAGCATTTTGAGCCTGGATAGAGAGTATGGTTGTTTGATGCTAGGCTTCATCTATTTCCAGGGAAGCTACATAACAAATGGAAGGGACCGTATTTGGTTAGAAAGGTGCATGACAATGGGAGTATTGACATATCTGAGTTGTCCTCTGATGCTACCTTTCGAGTGAACGGCCAGCGGCTCAAGCCATATCTAGATCATGAGCCGCGAGTCGTTGATGTTGCCCCTATTCAATTTTGCATGAGATGTGTTCTCTTGACTCACATCTATTGCATCTCACGCCTGATTATCACTGTTCTTCCGACTTGTATTGATCCAGTTGTCCATATCACTCTATTCTTTAGTCCCACATTCCTTTTCTCATCTTACGATTATTCTATACTTAGGTTGTACTTTACCCTAAGTATAGGGGGGATGTCGGACTCTCGGGTAATCTTTTGATTCTTTGTACCCTTGTTTTGCTGCCTATACTTAGGGATATTTCACCCTAAGTATGGGGGGGGGGGTAGACCCTGTACATCCTCACACTCGGATTTCCCTTCATGTACATCTTGCTATACTTAGGATTACTTGATCCTAAGTATAGGGGGAACACTGAGTTCTCTTCATTCTATTCTTTGATTCGTCTTTGTACATGCCATTCCTTTTCACTTCCCTATACTAAGCACGAGTAATGTCTTCTTCATCGCTCTTGACTCTGAGGACATCGCTCGAGCTAAGTATAGGGGGGGTGTGTATATATTTCATGTATACTTTAGCCATAACTCGTACTTTGTGTGAGTGTGTTAATAAATAAAAATGGCTAAATATCCATAAAAATAAAAAACATTTCCTTGTATATAAAATTCATCTTGCACATACCTATTTATTTATAAAATTATTTCTGTACAAATGATTGTAAAACCTTTTTGTGTAAATAGCTTGTAAATATTTTCATATCAAAACTATGTATATAGTACAAAATTTTTGTAAAATGTTTTGAAAACAAAAAGTTTGCAAAAGCCTTGTATAAATTTGTGTAAATATTTTGCAAAACTTCGCATTCATGCATACATCAATGTTTTCAAACATTTTTTCAAAAAATTTGCACAATTGTAAACAATTTTAAATATCAACTTTGTAAATACTTGTACAGTTTTTCCAAATCATAGTTGACATTTAAACTGGCCTGGAATTAAATTGACAAATGGAGCTTGGTTAAGACCCTAATCCACCTAATAATAAGAGGAACCTTATAGGGCTTAGGGTTAAGGCTTTTCAGGTCCACTGGGACTTAATTCTTTGAGTCCACTAGGCTATGAGCATATGTCATCTTGATGAGCCTAAGTAGAGCACTTAACAACAAACGCATGACTCTCAGAGACAATGGCTTGACTTGCACAAGCACTTTGCACCTAGCTCTCCACGGATGAGGTGGTGAGGAGGCAGTTTCCTTTGGCTTGGGGTAGCATATGAGGGTAGTACTTCTAGGCGGAACCTCTCTTCTTATAGTGAAGGAAGTGCGTCTCAACTTGGTCTGGTGGTTATGAAGTCTAAAGATAGAAGCCATGGGTTGCAATAAAGCTTCAAAAGAGGGATAGTCTACTGGCTCAAGAGGAAAAACTCCTTGTATATATGCTGCACCATGTAGATATGTTCTACAGATGCACATAAAAAAAGTGCAAAAAGAAAAGAACTCCAAAAAAGTGGTGGGTCGGATTGAAAATTTAATAATCCCACCGGAATGTATATAGTCAAATAAAGCAAAAGCATATGGTATACATGTTCCATCTCATGAAGCTTGCAGCGGGAGACTCAGCTACACTGGTTAGAACTCCCAAGGATACATTGCTACACTGGCCATGGTCCATTCTCTTCTTCCCCCTCTTCTTGAGCTGGTTGCACTTGAACTTAGAAGGGAATACCCCGCTTCTCGAGGAAAGAGTTGCTAGACCGAGGCATTAGAGTTACCAAGTTGAGGGAGGTTGTTTCTTTATTACTTCTGAGGTGGGGAGCTACATATCACTTACACCGTAGAAGGAAAGATTCATGGTCATTAGATTTGTGTATGTAGACTTGTTATGATCTGGTTTATTGAGGAGTGTTGCCCATAGATTAGTGAAACTTAGTGGTTGTTAAGTTTTAAGCTTAAGTCCAAATAAGGTTCCGACAAATTAATAATCCAAAGGTCTGACCGAGCTCCATATTTCAATTTAATGAAGGAAAGTTTAATAATCAACCTTGATTTCTCCTCTTTTTCTTTTTCTTTCTCTTTTGCACTTCTTTTTCAAATAAATGTTTGCTAAGGGACTAGCAAAGGTCAGTATAGGAGGGTGATGAATACCCATTCATCACTCTTTATTCTTTTATTTTAGCTACAAAACCCTTGCAAAACATCATGTATATGTGTGTAAAAAGAATAAATTATCAAAATTCATGTGTTGTGTAAATAATAAAAATTAGCATGTTTTTGTACATAAATAAAAGAATAAATAAATAAAAGAAAAGAGAGAAATATTTAGAATAATTATTGAGCGACCTAATCCCAAGGGAGGGCTTAGCATGGGCTTGATCGCAAAAGAATCCAAGTAGAGGGAGATAAGGAAGCTCATGTGTGTACATGTACCTATGTAAATAAATAAAAATTATTTTCCTCTAAATAAAAATGTGTGTTTATTTATTTGTGTATATTTGTAAATATATAATTAAAATAAAAATGGGAAAAATAAAAGAAAAATAAAAAGAAATAAAAGTCCTTCATCATCGTATATATATATACCATGTACATAGAACCACACATCTATTTTTCCCTTGTAAATAATTAATAAAAAATCTAACAAAAATATTTTCAAATTCCACATTCCATGATGTAAATAAATAAAATAAAATTATAAAAATAAAAAAATAAAAAGGAATAAAATAAAAATCCAAATTCACCTTGTATATATACCATGTAAATATATGTATATACCTATTTATTTACTCTATGTAAATAATTAATAAAATAAAATAAAAATATCCTATTATTACACATTTTATTCTATAAATAAATAAAGTATAAAATTGGAATAAATATATAAAAATAAATAATTAAAAATCAAAAATAAAAAATACATATGTATATACATGTATATATATTTTGTAAGTACCTAAATTATATTTCAAAAAATAAATAAAAATCACTAAAAAAATTATTTGAAAATAAATAAACATTTTTCATGTTTTAAGTTTTTCAAAAATAAGTCATTTATTTATTTTAAATGAATTTCCAAGTACTTAATAAAAGCTGGTCTGTGATTGGTCCACGGGGGATTGTTGACCCCGATCAACTCTCCCCCCCAGGACCAGTCAACCCGGATCTGTGCGCCTGACCCGACTTCTCACAATTATCCCCGCCAGATCCGAGCTCCATTTATCCAAACCCCAGGTCCTAATTATCCTTGATACATCCGAGATCCACGCCGGAGCATCCGCCTAGGGATTCGTGCTTCAGGAACCATGCCTGATCCCATCTTCTCGGACCTGTGCTACTATTTAGCCTCGCCTCCGGCCAACTTTTCACGCCATCTTTGGCGCTGCCCCTTTGTCCCAGGACCTCCATCCCTTCCATTGAGTGACAGCTTTGCGAGGGTGGTGTCGAAGAGAGGAGAGGAGCCCGTTAGCCACTGATCCGGCGACATCTGCCGCTGTGCGCCGCCGCGAGGTGCGCCCGAGCCTCGGGCATCGACGTCCCTTCGAGGCTACGACACAGAGCTCGCCGAGCTCGTCCCCAGTCAATTGCATCCGCAAGGTAGACCTAATTCTTCCTAGTTTTCCTTAATTTCTCGTTACGCCCAATTCGCTCTGCCGCCATCTCCGACCGATTCCGTCCACTCCGATCATCATTCCGCTCATCCGACCCGACCGTCATATTTGTGAGATCCCTGTCCACCTTCTGCATCCATGCACCCACCTTGGTTCGCCCCGGAACTGAGGCTCGACCTTCATCGCCGTCGCCTAGCCGGAGGTCACCCATCTCGACTCACCATCCACCCATTCCACCTCTAACCGGGTCGAGGTAGTTTGCCCTTGACCCAGGAAGCTTCCTAGGCGGTTTTGCAGGTCAATGCGACCCATCTGAGGGTCATCTCGTTCGAGCCAAGGAGCTTCGAGCTTCTGTCGTCGTCAGGCCACTCCGGTGGTTCCCGGCGTCATCGGAGGACCCCAGTAGCTGCGGAGCGCCGAGACGAAGCCATTCCACATTCCAGCAGCTCAGGAGGAGGTCTCCACCGTGTGCATTGGGTCGGCGAAGTTCGCCGGCATTGAGTTCTTGGAGGACCCTCCTCCGCCGTCCGTTCAGCCTCGAGCTCCAGTTTTGATCCAGGCCGTCTATTTGAGGAGCAGCAGCCCATCGTTCGATCATCTGAGGCTTGATCTGGACCGTCCATCCAGATGAAGGGTTAGCCACGCGTCTTAGCCTTCCGATCATCCACGTGGCGTCCCTTCGGCCCTCCGATAATAAGGGGTAATTTATACTTAGACCCCTGTCATTTTGTTTTTGCAATATAGTCTTGTAAATATTTAATATAGTTCATTTTATTTCGGATAATTTGCACATCAGACCTTTATGTTTCAGACATTTGCATTTTAGTCCTTCTATATGTGGTCCACGTGCATCGACACGTGAGGTTCTGGTTAAATTGCATCTTGTGCCCTGTGATTTCTTGTGTGTTATTGTTTGCATTTTTAGAAATAGGAATTGCAGATAGGTCCCTCTGTACCGGATTCACGTGCCCTGCGCGTGATTTCTTGGACATTTTGCATGAGGGCCCCTGCACATTCTTGTCTTGTTACTATTTGGCCCTTGGAACATATTTTTCTTACATTTAGGTCCGTGTGCATTGTGAGCCTTGGTTTTATTTAAATAAAACAGCAAATTAAACCCAAATAGCGTGAAATTTGTTTTTGCTTCTGTTTGATTTAGAAAATCATAAAAATATAAAAACTCTTTCAAAAATTCTAAAAAATTAGGAGTTGTTATTTTATGTGTGTTTGATTTTTTGTGCAATTTTCGTGATTTTTGGACAGATAAAAACCCTAAAAATTGAAAAACCATTAAAATATTATAAAAAATCTAAAAAACTGTAGAAAACTCCAAAAATAATAAACTATTTTCCTGAATTTTCCTTATTGTTGCTATTTTCATAAAAATTATCTCCAGGCTGTGAAAGATCCATTTGATATTTTTCATGGGTCTTTGAAGCCTGACTGAACTGCTTATTTCTGTTTCTGCCTTCGTTGACTTTTAAAAAATTCTATAAAAATAGGAAAAATCTGAGAAATTCACTAAAAATAGTAAAAAATCTAAAAAGAATAAAAATATTTTTGTTTGAATTTTTGGAGCGATTTTGAGTGATTAAATAATTCATTGATTGTGCTTGTATTCACCTTTTTCTCATTTTCCTTCATTATTAAAAATCTAAAAAATATAAAAATAATTAAAAACCCACCAAAAAGACATTTTCTTCTCATTTCTAATCTTGACTACTTCATAGGCCACAAGGCCAATTCGTGCTCCCTGAGTCCGACCTAGGTGCTACACCAGGCTAATCTCATTGCCAGGGCCACTATTTTTGCTTTTATTGTTTTATCTTGTTGATTGGTGGTGTGCTCTTTATATTTCTTGATTGAGCTGATATCTCTCTCGATCTGGGTCGCAACAACCCGAGAGTGATTATTTTTACCCGGATTGTTTGATTGATTTTTTGGCTTATCAGAATGGCGCCGTTGCCGAGGAGCACGGCTTAGTAGTCACTTTCGATTTTTTCGTGGCTTTTCTTTTTCGCGGCTTTTTGTAGATATTTTGGTATATTTTATCTGTCTTTTTTTATAATAACTTGGTTTGACACTCTGTTTATTTTCTTGTGAGGGCCCGAGGACCGAGGCGGCTTTCTTCGAAAGCCGAAGCAACCGCGGGAGTCGGAGGCGACTCTTTTCTAGATAGAGCCGCAGGAAGAAGCGACGAACCGAGCAGGAGTGCGGGAGCCACGAAATAGCCGCGAGAGTAGCTAGATTAGATTACTTTCCTTTTTCAGCACATTTATTAATTTGTAATAATACAGGGACCAGAGACAGAGACTTAATAGACTATCGGGGTATGTTTCGCTGAGCACCGGTGTGCTCGGGGAACCTCACCGAGTTTTCACGGTTTTTTGCGGTTTTGACCGTTTATATACTACTTGTCTGATTTACGCGATTTTTAGCCTTAGCTTAGGATTTTACTTGACTGTGACGTAATTAATTAGGATCCAAACACCTTAATATATGCATGTACCTATAGTTCGAATAATTGGATCTAATTAATTAATTCACAAGAAAAAAGCCGGCTTATTAGAGCTCTGGTCCACGTGCCTTGAGGAGTCACATACAACGTGTGCAGGAACCGTTGTGGCGGACACCGAGTGACTCCCAAGATAGGACTCCGGACCTAGGCTCAAGTAACCGTCTACGTTCTTTCGTGTAGAGAAATTGCGGTTTTCCGCATGCATCATATAGGTAGTTTATATTCTGTCATTTATTTTATGCGTGGATCACCCTGCATGTAGACTGCTGGAGTCAGGTACGCATCACTTACTCTGCATGCATCATTGATTCTCGCACATCGGCTTTTTTGTCTTCTCCCTCTGTTTTGGACTTAAAATAATCAGGAGAACCAAAAAATTCGTTAGGCGTTGTTTGTTATTGAAAAATACCTAAAAATCAAAACCATAAAATTGGACTGCTAACTCAACATGACCCTAAAAGACACTCACCATAAAAATTTATCTTGGGGAGAGCAACCCCCTCATTGTCCGGTTTGCATGCGCGAGAGACTGACCCGTACACTAGGCTAGAGCCATATCCGAGCACCGATTAGACTACCGGCCTTTTGTACGGGACAGTCTTATCGGTGGATTGGATTCCCAACAGGTCATGTAACCGCTCTGCTATCTTGACTTGATCACCTAATAAAATAATTGATCGAACTCTTACAGTCTTCAGCTCGCGTTGAGTAGGTGAATCCGGGGTTTTGTCTGCTCATCATAGTTGTTTCTAGATCCCATACGCCTGACTCGCCAGATCAAGATGATGGGTAGGAGGTCCCTTAGGCAGCCTCTAGCTACACCGCTTGACCGCACTCCCGTCCGCTCATCTAGGTTGGTTCGTGAGAGCCCAGACCCGCTCTCCGAACCCGATTTCGACTCCGTCCTGTCCCCCCTTGACCACCCTTCTACCAGTCCTGAGTTATCCGTGCCAAAGGAGAGACAACAGGCAGATTTATCGGCACCTGAGTTTGGGTCTTTTGCCTTTGCATAGACCATGGCAGGCAACAGTGATGACCGCACCGAAGGCCCCCGAGCAGAGCAGACATATGTCCTGGACTAGAGTGCGATCAACACCACCCTGATCGCCTCCCTTGAGACAGTACAACTGCAGTTGAGGGATCAGGGTGCATTCATGATAGAGATGAGGAGAGAGATGGAGCATATGAGAGCAGACCGCGAGCAGCGCGGCCCAGGAGACGGACCGAGGATACCCGATGATGCGGCAGCAGCCGCAGCAGCTACCGCCGCAGCAGCAGCAGCACCAGATCCGCCGAGACCGATGCGGGAGTTGCACAACCCCGGATCGACTTTGACGCATCGTTGGGTCGTACTACCAGCCATCGTGGGGGACTTCAAGTTCCCCCCGAACACATTGCAGCTCCTACCCCGTTTCCATTGGCTCGCCACGGAGGAGCCCCATATCCACCTCCAGGAGTTTCTGATGATCTGCAGCACAGTCCACGACAGACAGGTGGACGAGGATACCATTCGCATGATTGCCTTCCCCTTTTCACTGGCAGATAGAGCAGCCACCTAGCTGAAGCATCTGGAGAAGTTTGTGTACACCTGAGAGCAGCTCCGCACCGAGTACTTGAACAAGTACTATCCACTCGGGCGGACGAATGCAGCGAGGGCCCTGATCAGCAACTTTTCCATGCTCCTCAACGAGCAGTTTCACGAGGCATGGGAGAGGTTTAGAGAGCTTACTGACAGATGCCCGCACCATGATATCTGGAAGCCGAACCTTGTTCAAAGCTTCTTTTATGGGTTGACACCAGTGCTGCAGGGCCTGGTGAACGCTTCTTGTGACGGGTCCTACTTCGCTAAGGATCATGATCAGGTCTGGACCATCTACGAGGAGATGGCCGAAAACTATATAGTGATGTCCCATACCCGACTCTACACTCAGGGACGCCCCCAGCCGCAGATCGTGCAGTACCAGAAGATAGCACGGGTCGACGCCAGTTCTTCCACTTCGTCAGCAGCATGCGCACAGACCGTGTCCACAGCTGCCGACATGGGCATTATCAGCGAGAAGCTGGACCGGATGGAGATTATAGAGAAGAAGCAGTGGCAGAGCATATCGCAGATGGATCAGATGGCACAGACACTGAGTGACCTGAAGACACATATCATGTGTCTCCAGGAGGCATAGACGGTTTCTCAGCCCCGTCTTCAGTCACGAGGAGATCCGAGTGACAGTGGCAGCTCGTCCCAACGCTCCAGCTCCAGTCAGCCTAGACAGGTCCACCTTGTACAGGCGGGGCCGTACCAGCAGCCGCAGCCTTACTACTTGTCACCACCATCCCCAGAAACTCAGATGGTGGTTTACCAGCCGGATCAGCCTTTGGCAGTACTCCCACCACCCTCCTACGAGCACAAGTCGTTGATGGACGTCAACGGGATTTGGTATGACTGACCCCATCCAGGTATCCGACGAGAGCATCCCGGATTCCGTTGGTCGGCCGGAGGTGCCAGCTCCCAACAGCAGCCTATGGGTCCGGGTGGCCAGTGCGGCTATCAGCGAGATCACCAACAACAACAACCCCCACTGTACCACCACCAGCAGCAGTCATCCCACTATGGTCCTCGTTCCTATCAGCAAAGACATTCTTGGAGGCGTGATCAGCCTCAGTAGCAGAATCAGCAATACCCCTCTCACCCATACCAGCCACAGCAGCAGCCTCACTACCTGAGAGGCCACCCGCCAGGTTCTCATGGGCCGACCTCTGAGAATCCAGCCTTAGACGATATAGCCTGCCTCTTGACTGACCAGCAGGTTACATTCAGACGGGAGATGGATGAGTTCCGCCAGGAGATGCGAGAGATTGTGAGAGGGAAGGCCGCCATCCCTGCCCAGATTGAGCCGAACCCGAACAATATGAAGAAGAAATCTGCGCAGGTAGATTTCACAGAGTGTGCCACTCCTAGTAATACATTTGGTGATATGTCTGCATATCTGTTTGATACTGATTTTGTTACACTTAGGAGCGGTAGGATGCCAGCAGGCGGTGCCTCATCTGAGCGATGTTCCCACGCTACTTCAGGAGCGCCAGGCGAGGAGGAGCATGTACTGATGCCGCGAGAGATGATGACTGTGGTGCTGATGCCACCATGGATGCTGATCCCACCGACGGCACTGAGGTCGTCACTTCACCAGATGGAGGATGTGGTACTGATGCCACCATTGTTGCCGAGCCCGAGCGCGGTGCTGATGCCGCAAGTTGACCTGCCGAGGGTGGTGCTGATGCCACCATTTCTACTTATGCGAGTCAAGTAGTCTTTCCTTCTGTTCATGTATCTCAGGACTTATCTAGCAATAAAGAAAAGGGTTTACTTTATTTTGATCCACCTGTGGTGCATGATGTATGTGTGGATTCTACCGTGCTTGAGCAGCCCAGACCCTCTTCTAGTCCTTCATCTGAGAATGATCCTGTGATCCCCTTTCCACGAGTGCTTCACATGGGAAAGGGGAAGAAAATAGAAAATCCCAAAAAGAAGCAGCAGGAAGAGTTCAGCCAGCAGATGATCGACAGATTCCACATTCAGCTGACTCTCCAGGAGGCCTTGGAGCACATCCCTCTACTCCAGAGATCACTCAGAGACAGGACCACAGTTAGGAGGAAGAGGAGGAACCATCAGCATGAGATCCATGTGCTTACCCGGGCCACGTGTTTCGCGATTCAGAACCGTTTGCCGGCCAAGAGGTCGTATTCCGGAGCCCCTTATGTTAGATGCCATATCCGCGAGCAGAGTTTCGACTGCACTCTATTAGATAGTGGTTCCTTGATCAACCTACTTCCGGGAGCCCTTCTCGACCGCTTCGAGTTGGGCACTCTATGACAGAGCAGGACAGTCCTTCAGTTTCTAATCGATTTGTTAAGAGGCCGAAGGGGTTGCTGAGGGACGTTGTCGTCACGATTCAGGGCATACAATTCCCCGTGGACTTCGTTGTGTTGGACATGGAAATCCCTGAGTCTGTGACCGATACCCCCATCATTCTAGGTCGCCCGTTCTTGGCCACAGCCAAGGCAGTGCCCGACCATGATAGCGGGAAGGTATACTTTCGCGTCGAGGGAGAGAGTGTACAAATAGAGACGGTCGATGACATCAGAGTCAGAGATTCAGCTTGCTCAGAGCCGACTTCCGATTCAGAGTAGATGACAGATGCAGGGCCAGACATCCACCAGGACTGCGATTTCGTGATTACAGATGATGAGGCAGTTTGGGCAGATCCAGACGCACAGGCCATCCTCTCACCTTCAGAGTTCGCTGATGTAGAGAGCCAGCAGAGGAGAGCTTGGAGAGCGCATTCCTGGTCCAGGATATCTTACAGGCAACAGAGCCGGTTACCGACCGTGAGATAGAGTTGTTTTGTGATGATGATACAGATCCCTCGGAGTCAGATGTTTATTGGGAAGAGTTTGGTGATCTTATACCATGTCTGACTTCCACTGAGCCTGCAGCTAGGGAGGAGGTATATGCCATGCAGAGCAGAGACAGTCCAGTAGAGCAGCCTTCTCCAGATACTGATTGTGAGCGAGAGTTTCTGTTCTCCCATGCGGATTTGGCAGCATTCACTCAGAGCTTTCAGAGGCCAGATCCGCCAGCACCTACTTGTCCAGAGCTGAAGCCACTTCCTGCATTGCTAAAGTATAGGTTCCTTGTGGGTGAGCATGAGATGTACCCAGTCATTATCTCCGCTGATTTGATTGGAGAGCAAGAATCCCGTCTGATGGGGGTTCTTGAAAAGAACCGCAAGGCGATAGGATGGAGTGTAGCCGATCTCCAGGGGATCACTCCAGCTCTGTGCTCTCACCACATCTATCTCGAGGATGAGGCAAAGCCATCGCGTGAGTTCTAGCGGCGGCTGAACCCGAATCTAAGAGAGGTTGTCATGAAGGAGATCTTGAAGTGGTGAAGCGCCGATTTTATCTACTTCATCTCTGACTCCAAGTGTGTCAGTCTGTTGCATGTGGTGCCCAAGAAGATGGGCATCACTACATTTGTCACGGAGTCCAGAGAGGAGATAGCTACCCGGGTACCCACTTCTTGGCGGGTCTGCGTAGATTACATACGACTCAACCAGACCACCAAGAAGGATCATTTCCCCCTGCCCTTTATTGATCAGATCATTGAGAGATTGGCAGGGAAGAGCCACTACTGCTTTTTGGATGGATACTCCGGCTACAATCAGGTGGCCATCGCGCCCGAGGACCAGGACAAGACCACCGTCACATGTCCCTTCGGCACATATGCTTTCAGACGCATGCCATTTGGGCTATGCAACGCCCCTGCGACTTTTCAGAGATGCATGTTGTCTATCTTTTCGGATATGGTGGGGGAGTGCTTGGAGGTCTTCATGGATGACTTCTCGGTCTACGACGACGGATTCGACTCCTGTCTTGACTGCCTAGACCGAGTCCTTCAGTGATGCATTGAGGTTCACCTAGTGTTGTCTGACGAGCTGCAAAATCGGCCCTTTAATAATGCTAAATTAGCACTTGGAAATGTCGAAGCAGTCGAGCCGGTTTTGGTCGTCAAAAGATCACCTCTTTAAATGTATGCGATAATGAATCAAAATGAGATGATCGTATTTATTTTTTTTTACTTGGTAAGATACCAAGGTCGAACTCAGGGACACGAGCCTCTCTCTTATTAATCAGAATTTAAGTGTGTTTAATCAAGTGTTGAAAATAATCATATAGGTCAAATGATGCAAAGACACCTCATGACAATGAAATTAAAATTAAACATGCATTTTTTTTAATATTTTTTTATGCAATTAAATGATCATGCAAAGCGAATGATAATGTAATGGAAATATTCCCTAGATTAATAATGATGAGCAAAATTCAAGTTGAGTCAATTTCAGATTTGCTTAAAATTTAAAGCTTGATTGATAATGTTAACAAGGCATAGGATACTAATAAGGGACACAAGGTAACTACAATAATACATAAAAATTCAAGTGCCCAAAATGCAAAACTTAATATGCCATTAAGAAGTACATCAAACAAGCTTTCCAATGAAACTGAAATCAACTGAATAGGAAACATGATGCTCAAGATATGCATAAAGAAAGACAAGGGCATAAATGCAAGAAAACATGAAATAAACTAGCAGACAGGTCCCTGGGAGGGACGAAAATGTAATAAAAATAAAGTTCGGGACCTTCCCTGTAAATGACCCACACGCACAGGGGCATTTTTGCAATTTTGAAAACCCGCGAGGCTTTCAATGCAATTTACCCGCGGTGCGCATGATCTGCACGTGACGCAGGACCAATCTGCAATTTAAAGAAGTTAGTGGGGCCTCAATGCAATTAGCCCAGAAGGCACGCGCCAGGCACGCGCCCTCTAGGCTCGGGATGGCTGGGAGGCTCGGGCGTCGCTTCGGCGTAGGCTCGGAGTAGGACGAAGCTCCTGCAGGCTCGGAACAGGCTCGGTGGATCCGAGCCTCTGGCTCTGACGCGTGGCCGGCTGGAGTCCATCCGATCGTGACGATCGGGCGGCTGCTATGCGATCCTGAAGGGACGACGTGGCGAAATAAGGACCATTGGATCTTGTGGATCCAACGGTTAATGAACTCGATGGCGTGGCCTCGGCATGGCCGTTGGATGGTCGCTGCAAGAGGACCATCCAACGGTATCTGCTCCTCGTCCTCTTCCGTGACTGGCGGCGCTAAGAGGACTCCGGCGAAGGAAGCTCTCCTTCGCCGCTCCTTCTCCATCGATGTGGTCTTCCCCGAAGCTCCCTAAGTGGTCGTCGAGGAAGTCCGGAGCTCGGGGAAGGTCCACAGGCAACTGGCGACGCTCGGCGGAGCTCGGATGGTCACCGCGAAGTTGATGAAATAAGCTCCGGCCGACCTCCGATCATTGATTGAATTAGGACCTGCAAGGTTAATCGCGCATAGCCGAAGCGAGAGAAAGGTACGTGCGTGCGACGCGAAGTGAGGTGGGAGCTCAGGTGGGCGTGAAGAACATGGGAGCTCGAAGCTCCTCCGCCGCGAGGGCGGAGGAGGTGGGTCGGCGGTGGTCGAGGTTCTGGGGGAAAGAGATGGTGAGCGGAGGGTTGCGCGGTGAAGGGGGAGACGTGGCGAGTCCAAATGGATGGTCATCGGAGCGTAGAAACGGCCGGATTGACCGAGAAAAAAAATCGAAGAAAATGAAGAGAAAATACAAAAGAAAAGGAAGAAGAACTTACCTTGCCGGAGATGGAACGGGAGCTTGGGTTGAGCTTCACGATGGAAGCCACGGTCTTCGCTGGACCTCCGCAGCTACTGGAGGCAGCTCGAGCGGGCTCGGAGCACCGCGACGACGCCCTGATCTGCGAAGGGTCATCACCGGGGGCATTGGCCGTCTTCGCTCAACCCTCCGCCTCCCCCTGTCACTGGGAGACGGAGGGGGGCTGGGCCATGCCCCTACGTAAAGGTGGACAACTGGGGACAGTGGAGGAGGCGGTGGTTTTAAAGGGCGAAGTGGCGGAGGTGTTGGTGGACGACGAGGATTTGAGGGAGAAATGGGAGAACTGGAGAGGGTTTCGTGGGTTGACGAGGGTTTCGCGAGGGAGGTGGATGACTGGGGAGGACCATGGGACGGTTAGCGAGTGGAGATGGTGGAAGGTGAGGTCGAAAAAAAATGGAAGGGGGCGAGATGGCGCGAGAGGGTGATCATGGGAAGAAGGGCTGACGGGAGGTTGACGACGAAGAATAGCCGTTGGATCGGGAGATCCAACGGCCTACGTTTGGGCATGAAGTGACGGCCTGGATGAGATCCGAGGCGGTATGATCGGAGCAATCAGGCGCTGCCACGTGTCGAGTAAAGAGCGAGGCGCCATCGGAGGGCGGTGATGAGAAGAAGCTGTCGATCGGATGGCTAAGGCGCGAGCTTAGAAGAGGCGGCTGTGATGCGAGATCCAGAGCACGATCGAAGAGCCCACAACGCGCCACGTGGCGCAAGGGAAGAGAGGCGGCAACGAGTGGCTTAGATGAGGCGCAGGGATGATCAGACGGATGAGGGTTGAAGCGGATATGGAAAGGATTCAACCGTTGGATCAGGAGAAGATCCAACGGTCCCAGAAGAAGGCGGAAGGTACAAAGGGAGCCGGGCCACGTGGCTCGCCCAGATTGGGCCACGTGGCCCAATCAGGTTATTGCAAGTGTATTTTTGATTTTTGAGGGCTTATTTGGTCGAATTTGAGAAAACTCAAAACATGAAAGTTGTAGATCTTGACGAGATCTACAAGTTTCATGTTGACCAGAACTCGAAAAGAAATCAAACAAAGACACGAAATATTTTTGAGGGTATTTTTGAGTCTAAAAATACCACTGATTTTTGTTTTGTCATTTTTTTTGTGGTTTTTAATTTATTAAGGACTCTGTTAATTATTAGACATTAACAGGGAATTATTGACAAACTTTTAAGCAAGGGGGTTAATTATGGAGAATAAAGATGATGAAACTGAGGTTCATCACCCCCCTATACTTAAACTATGCTCGTCCTCGAGCATCAAAAAGAATGACTAAGTTGGATTAACCCCCTTGTGCATGTGAATACAGGATCCAATCTGATCAAGTCGACTCGGCTTCAGAGATCCAAAATTTTAGAGTTCAACCCAGCCTTAATCAATAGGCTTCCAACTCCTCTATTTCTCTAGACTCTCTCTGATGTACATATAAGCTAAAGGATATGAGTTTAGTGTTGACCGCAATTCTGAGAGTAGAGTCAATTCGTCACCCAAAACCTTGGTCCTGAGAAAATCTCCTAAGGACCTAATCCTCAACACTAGGGAATAAATCCAATCTTGCATTCAGTCTACCGTCTCTTTAGTTTGTCAGACTTAGAAAATGTGGATGGCAGTCCAGAAAATGGAGGGCATGGGATTGTGTCAATTCTTCTCTCCCTCTCATTGGAACAAGGATTCTCTCTAGTGCCTTTTTACGCAACACTTTTTTTTGGTGTTGATCAGTGCGTCCGTCAAGAGAAGTTGGAGCCGTCTGCACTTGTTTTCCTGGGAGTACACCGGGGTGTGCCTTTTTTGAGTACCTATCGTACCTTCTACACCCAGACTTGTAGCATTTACGATGCAGAGCCCTTTTTTGGTGCAAGCCCGACTCCTGGTCCTAATAGCGGTGGTCCAAGTGGACACTTTGAAAAGTTTGGGAGCGCTCGCCTTTGGTGGAAGCTCTTTTGATAATTGACTTTGTATGGAATGAGAGCTTTTTCTTTGAAATTTCAATGACTTGTAGTATTTTTGGCTAGCTCCACTGCTTTTACCAAGAGTTGGCGCACACTGATCAACAATTTTTATTTATTTTTCACACCCAGGCACTTAGGTTAATGTCAAGAGATTAGTATAAGAATCAAGTTCTCATACTGGCTAATATTGCTGACACTCAGGTTTCCTGAAGCCTCCAAAGATTTTATCCCATCCTCGAGCATCATTAGATCAAATCCAAACTTGACTTCCTCATCCCAATCCCTCAGGTGAAAAATCAACTCATCTCAATCAAAAACCGCAGTCGTGCATGTGATGTGCTGATCATATTCTCTTTTGTCTGAGACTAAGCATGGAATATAGCATGCAAATCTAGAGACCTAGGGGAATGTGGATGATTAAGTCTAAGACCCTGATGGTTAAGGCTGGTTAACCGTAAATCAAAAAGACCTCTAAAAGCTAAGTCTCCTTGAACAATTCAGATCCTGGGTGAAAGTGAAAGAGTAGAGGTTTAATCCAACTTCTTCATCCAAAAATACACATTTTTTTTTCTTAATTTTGCAATTTTTATGGATTTTAGTCAAAACATAGGTTAGACTCAACTTTCCTTGATAAAAAATTTTCAAAACCATGTCACACGAATAAAGAATTTTCAAAACATTTTTCAAACAGATTTTTCAAAACAAGAAAAACTTATTTTTCAAATCATTTTCGAAAATATTTTTATCAAGATAGTGTAACATAGTTAGAAAAGCCGTGAAATCTTTTGAGTTCTCTTAGTCCAACAAATTTTACCTTAGCCAAAAAGTTTTTAATTTTTCAAAATTTTCAGATATTAGCTAAAGTAAATAAATTGTATGTACGGTATACCCCCCTATCCTTAAACTTTGCTATGTCCTCATAGCACTAGATGTTATGAGTCCATAGGTACATTTAAAAAGAGAAGAATATACGGGAGATAAGAGGGACTCCCCCCTATACTTAGGTTAGAAATAACCTAAGTATAAAGGCAAGAAAAGATGAGTAGAGAAAATCACGGGGATTTGGGTCCCCCCCTATACTTAGGTTGAGATTAGCCTAAGTATAAAGATGAGGATTGATGCTGGAAGAGACCCAAGGTGAACAAAGAAGAGGGATGGATTTACAAGTGAGCGGTATTGAATCTTGGAGATGAAAATGGAGTGACTACGGTTTTGGGTTGTGTGTCGCAACAACTATGGCTCAATCCAGCAAGCAAACCCGTAATTTCACCAACTCACACATGAAACCAACCAAAGTTGGTTTATTATCTTGTCTATTTTATTGGTGATAAAACATTTGATTTTTACGCAAAGAAAAAGATATGAAGTGAAAATCATTGCGTAAGCGAGGGTATTGCTCTCCCAAAACCGAATTTTAATCCATTTTTAGTTGACTTGCAATTAACAGTCCCAATTTTATTTTAAGTTATCACTGAATTAAGGTTAGCACAAAATCAAGAAATCATCGTCTACCGTTCATTCCATTTTCCATTAATCCTAGGTGATCAAGCTAGGAAATGAAAGCCGAGAAAAACATGTATTCGAAGAAACCGCGATCTAGGCTAAGCGATAAATCATGCAGTGAAATGACGATAAAAAGCCGCGAAAAAACTGAGGCCGTTTGAAAACTCAAATCCAACATGTATGCAAGTCGAAAAAGCCGCACCTAACCATGCATCTATTAGCGGTGATTAATCTTCATGAATTTTAGCTAAGTGATGCGAGATTAAGTGCGTCTATTTTTTTAGTGTGTCCTAACCTACGATCAAGCACAAGAAAATATGAAAATTGAGCTCGGAGAGCCGTGTGCCTAAATCCTAGGTCGACACTCAAGTGGAGACGATCCCCACACACCACAATCGTTCGATTACAAGCGCGAGTCTTCGATCGAAGACCGCTGTAAAAGACGAATTATTAAGAGTATAATGCAACAAAAATGCGAGACACATTTTTTTTTCTTTTCTTCCTCCTTTGCTCCAAGCATGCTTCTGCGGCTCCTCGCAGCGGGGAACATCCTGCTCCTCGCCTCCTTGCTCCCGTCAAGGGCCCTGCCACAGAAACAATAATTAGATACCAAATAAGGAAGAAAAAAAAATTTTATATGCAAAAAAATGTGGTTAATTGACCTATAAAAAGGAACACGAAATTAAACACACAAAAATCCAAAAAATAAAAGAAATGAGCCGTGTCCCCGGCAACGGCGCCATTTGACGAGCTGCAAAATTGGCCCTTTAATAATGCTAAATTAGCACTTGGAAATGTCGAAGCAGTCGAGCCGGTTTTGGTCGTCAAAAGATCACCTCTTTAAATGTATGCGATAATGAATCAAAATGAGATGATCGTATTTATTTTTTTTTACTTGGTAAGATACCAAGGTCGAACTCAGGGACACGAGCCTCTCTCTTATTAATCAGAATTTAAGTGTGTTTAATCAAGTGTTGAAAATAATCATATAGGTCAAATGATGCAAAGACACCTCATGACAATGAAATTAAAATTAAACATGCATTTTTTTTAATATTTTTTTATGCAATTAAATGATCATGCAAAGCGAATGATAATGTAATGGAAATATGCCCTAGATTAATAATGATGAGCAAAATTCAAGTTGAGTCAATTTCAGATTTGCTTAAAATTTAAAGCTTGATTGATAATGTTAACAAGGCATAGGATACTAATAAGGGACACAAGGTAACTACAATAATACATAAAAATTCAAATGCCCAAAATGCAAAACTTAATATGCCATTAAGAAGTACATCAAACAAGCTTTCCAATGAAACTGAAATCAACTGAATAGGAAACATGATGCTCAAGATATGCATAAAGAAAGACAAGGGCATAAATGCAAGAAAACATGAAATAAACTAGCAGATAGGTCCCTGGGAGGGACGAAAATGTAATAAAAATAAAGTTCGGGACCTTCCCTGTAAATGACCCACACGCACAGGGGCATTTTTGCAATTTTGAAAACCCGCGAGGCTTTCAATGCAATTTACCCGCGGTGCGCATGATCTGCACGTGACGCAGGACCAATCTGCAATTTGAAGAAGTCGGTGGGGCCTCAATGCAATTAGCCCAGAAGGCACGCGCCAGGCACGCGCCCTCTAGGCTCGGGATGGCTGGGAGGCTCGGGCGTCGCTTCGGCGTAGGCTCGGAGTAGGACGAAGCTCCTGCAGGCTCGGAACAGGCTCGGTGGATCCGAGCCTCTGGCTCTGACGCGTGGCCGGCTGGAGTCCATCCGATCGTGACAATCGGGCGGCTGCTATGCGATCCTGAAGGGACGACGTGGCGAAATAAGGACCATTGGATCTTGTGGATCCAACGGTTAATGAACTCGATGGCGTGGCCTCGGCATGGCCGTTGGATGGTCGCTGCAAGAGGACCATCCAACGGTATCTGCTCCTCGTCCTCTTCCGTGACTGGCGGCGCTAAGAGGACTCCGGCGAAGGAAGCTCTCCTCCGCCGCTCCTTCTCCATCGATGTGGTCTTCCCCGAAGCTCCCTAAGTGGTCGTCGAGGAAGTCCGGAGCTCGGGGAAGGTCCACAGGCAACTGGCGACGCTCGGCGGAGCTCGGATGGTCACCGCGAAGTTGATGAAATAAGCTCCGGCCGACCTCCGATCATTGATTGAATTAGGACCTGCAAGGTTAATCGCGCATAGCCGAAGCGAGAGAAAGGTGCGTGCGTGCGACGCGAAGTGAGGTGGGAGCTCAGGTGGGTGTGAAGAACATGGGAGCTCGAAGCTCCTCCGCCGCGAGGGCGGAGGAGGTGGGTCGGCGGTGGTCGAGGTTCTGGGGGAAAGAGATGGTGAGCGGAGGGTTGCGCGGTGAAGGGGGAGACGTGGCGAGTCCAAATGGATGGTCATCGGAGCGTAGAAACGGCCGGATTGACCGAGAAAAAAAATCGAAGAAAATGAAGAGAAAATACAAAAGAAAAGGAAGAAGAACTTACCTTGCCGGAGATGGAACGGGAGCTTGGGTTGAGCTTCACGATGGAAGCCACGGTCTTCGCTGGACCTCCGCAGCTACTGGAGGCAGCTCGAGCGGGCTCGGAGTGCCGCGACGACGCCGTGATCGGCGAAGGGTCATCACCGGGGGCATTGGCCGTCTTCGCTCAACCCTCCGCCTCCCCCTGTCACTGGGAGACGGAGGGGGGCTGGGCCATGCCCCTACGTAAAGGTGGACAACTGGGGACAGTGGATGTGGCGGTGGTTTTAAAGGGCGAAGTGGCGGAGGTGTTGGTGGACGACGAGGATTTGAGGGAGAAATGGGAGAACTGGAGCGGGTTTCGTGGGTTGACGAGGGTTTCGCGAGGGAGGTGGATGACTGGGGAGGACCATGGGACGGTTAGCGAGTGGAGATGGTGGAAGGTGAGGTCGAAAAAAAATGGAAGGGGGAGAGATGGCGCGAGAGGGTGATCGTGGGAAGAAGGGCTGACGGGAGGTTGACGACGAAGAATAGCCGTTGGATCGGGAGATCCAACGGCCTACGTTTGGGCGTGAAGTGACGGCCTGGATGAGATCCGAGGCGGTATGATCGGAGCAATCAGGCGCTGCCACGTGTCGAGTAAAGAGCGAGGCGCCATCGGAGGGCGGTGATGAGAAGAAGCTGTCGATCGGATGGCTAAGGCGCGAGCTTAGAAGAGGCGGCTGTGATGCGAGATCCAGAGCGCGATCGAAGAGCCCACAACGCGCCACGTGGCGCAAGGGAAGAGAGGCGGCAACGAGTGGCTTAGATGAGGCGCGGGGATGATCAGACGGATGAGGGTTGAAGCGGATATGGAAAGGATTCAACCGTTGGATCAGGAGAAGATCCAACGGTCCCAGAAGAAGGCGGAAGGTACAAAGGGAGCCGGGCCACGTGGCTCGCCCAGATTGGGCCACGTGGCCCAATCAGGTTATTGCAAGTGTATTTTTGATTTTTGAGGGCTTATTTGGTCGAATTTGAGAAAACTCAAAACATGAAAGTTGTAGATCTTGACGAGATCTACAAGTTTCATGTTGACCAGAACTCGAAAAGAAATCAAACAAAGACACGAAATATTTTTGAGGGTATTTTTGAGTCTAAAAATACCACTGATTTTTGTTTTGTCATTTTTTTGTGGTTTTTAATTTATTAAGGACTCTGTTAATTATTAGACATTAACAGGGAATTATTGACAAACTTTTAAGCAAGGGGGTTAATTATGGAGAATAAAGATGATGAAACTGAGGTTCATCATTGTCTTGGGAGAAGAGTCACTTCATGGTGACTCAGGGGACGGTGCTTGGCCATATCATCTCCAACAGGGGCATGGAGGTTGATCCGGCCAAGGTAGATGTCATTAGAAAACTCGCACCACCGTCCAACCTGCGGCCATTACGGTCTTTTCTGGGGCACGTCGGTTTCTACAGGAGTTTCATTCATTATTTCAGTAGGATTGCCCGACCGTTGATTGATCTGCTGACGAAAGATACCGAGTTCATTGTCGATGATAAGTGTCTTTCGTCGTTCGAGACTTTCAAGAGATGTGTTGTAGAGGCTCCTATTCTCCAGCCGCCTGATTGGTCTCTCCCATTCGAGATCATGACGGATGCCTCCGATTTTGCCGTAGGGGCCGTGCTGGTATAGAGGAGGGATGGAGTCCCATTTGCTATTCACTACACTAGTCGTACATTGGATGTCGCGCAGCGTAACTACACTGTCACTGAGAAGGAGATGCTAGCCGTAGTTTTTGCCCTATATAAGTTTAGATCTTACATCATTGGCTCTAGAGTGACTATTTACACTGATCATACCGCCATCAGGTACCTCATGGCAAAGAAGGATGCCAAAGCTAGATTGACGAGATGGATCCTTCTACTCCGGGAGTTTGACATAGAGATTAAGGATAAGCCTGGAGTCAAGAATGTGGTGGCGGATCATCTCTCTCGATTGGAGTATCTTGAGGATTCTGAGCAGATTGACTTTATTTGTGAGACCTTCCCAGATGAGGCGATCCTTGCTATCGTCTCACTCCCATGCTATGCCGATATTGTGAACTATCGTGTCGCCAAGAAAGTTCCACAAGATTGGCCCAGGCAGAAACTTGAGACCTTCCTCGCGAAGGCCAAGTTTTACTATTGGTAGGATCCCGTCCTTTACCACGAGGGAGGGGATAGTATCTGACATAGGTGCATTCCTCAGGAGGAACACCATAGCGTCCTTACTTACTGCCGCAAGCTTAAGGCAGGAGGACATAACTCAGGGAGGAGAACGGCACAGAAAGTGCTCCAATCTGGCCTATGGTGGCCTACTCTCTTTAAGGACTCTGATGAGTTCGTGAAGAGGTGTACCGACTGTCAGAGGATGGGCACTTGTGGACAGCGTGATATGATGCCGATGCAGCCCATTCACTTCTGTGAGGTTTTTGACGCATGGGGCATCGATTTCATGGGTCCATTCCCTAGGATTCAAGGATTTGAGTACAATCTGTTGGTCGTAGATTATGTGAGTCGTTGGGTTGAGGCCATCCCCTCCCGAACCGCAGATGCTAGGACTGTTTGCAGATTTTTGAGGAAGAATATCATTTCACGGTCCGGGGTACCTCGAGTGTTGATATCTGATGGGGGGTCTCATTTCGTCAACGACAAGGTAAAGGCCCTCGCTAGCGAGTTCGGCATAAACCATCGAGTTGCCACTCCATATCACCCTCAGACGAATGGTCTAGTCGAAGTGTCGAACATGGAGATCAAGACTATATTGCAGAAAGTCGTCCGCCCTGACCGAAAGGATTGATCACAGCTTTTTGGATTCGGTCTTGTGGGCATATAGGACGTCTTTCAAGACTCCTTTGGGTACATCTCCCTTTCGACTCGTTTATGGCAAGCCATGCCATTTAACTGTTGAGCTGAGACATAGGTCACTTTGGGCATTTACAGATATACTTTTGGATCCAGAGAGTGTAGGAGATCATAGGAGGGCAGAGTTAGCAGCCTTGGAGGAGCTTCATGATACCGCCTTTTCAAACAGCCTACAGTACAAGGAGAGAGTGAAGGAATGGCATGATTCTCTTACCAGCCACAAGCATTTTGAGCCTGGACAGAGAGTATGGTTGTTTGATGCTAGGCTTCGTCTATTTCCAGAGAAGCTACAGAGCAAATGGAAGGGACCGTATTTGGTTAGAAAGGTGCATGACAATGGGAGTATTGACATATCTGAGTTGTCTTCTGATGCTACCTTTCGAGTGAATGGCCAGGGGATCAAGCTATATCTAGATCATGAGCTGCGAGTCGTTGATGTTGCCCCTATTCATTTAGCATGAGATGTGGTCTCTTGACTCACATCTATTGCATCTCATGCCTGATTATCATTGTTCTTCCGACTTGTATAGATCCAGTTGTCCATATCACTCTATTCTTTAGTCCCACATCCCTTTTCTCATCTTATGATTATGTTATACTTAGGGTGTACTTTACCGTAAGTATAGGGGGGATGTCGGACTCTCGGGTCTTTTTTTGATTATTTCTACCCTTGTTTTGCTACCTATACTTTGGGATATTTCACCCTAAGTATGGGGGGGTAGACCCTGTACATCCTCACACTAGGATTTCCCTTCATGTACAGCTTGCTATACTTAGGATTACTTGATTCAAAGTATAGGGGGAAACACTGAGTTCTCTTCATTCTATTCTTTGATTCGTCTTTGTACATTACCATTCCTTTTCACTTCCCTATACTAAGCATGAGTTATGTCTTCTTCATCGCTCTTGACTCTGAGGACATCGTTCGAGCTAAGTATAGGGGTGTGTGTATATATTTCATATATACTTTAGCCATAACTCGTACTTTGTGTGAGTGTGTTAATAAATAAAAATGGCTAAAAATCCATAAAAATAAAAAAATTTCCTTGTATATAAAATTATCTTGCACATACCTATTTATTTATAAAATTATTTCTGTACAAATGATTGTAAAACCTTTTTGTGTAAATAACTTGTAAATATTTTCATATCAAAACTATGTATATAGTACAAAATTTTTGTAAAATGTTTTGAAAACAAAAAGTTTGCAAAATCCTTGTGTAAATTTGTGTAAATATTTTGCAAAACTTCGCATTCATGCATACATCCGTGTTTTCAAACATTTTTTCAAAAATTTTGCACAATTGTAAACAATTGTAAATAGCATCTTTGTAAATACTTGTACAGTTTTTCCAAATCATAGTTGACATTTAAACTGGCCTGGAAATAAATTGACAAATGGATCTTGGTTAAGACCCTAATCCACCTAATAATAAGAGGAACCTTATAGGGCTTAGGGTTAAGGCTTTTCAGGTCCATTGTGACTTAATTCTTTGAGTCCACTAGGCTATGAGCATATGTCATCTTGATTAGCCTAAGTAGAGCACTTAACAGCACACGCATGACTCTCAGAGACAATGGCTTGACTTGCACCAGCACTTTGCACCTAGCTCTCCACGGATGAGGTGGTGAGGAGGACGTTTCCTTTGGCTTGGGGTAGCATATGAGGGTAGTACTTCTAGGCGGAACCTCTCTTCTTCTTATAGTGAAGGAAGTGCGTCTCAACTTGGTCTGGTGGTTATAGAGTCTAAAGACAGAAGCCGTGTGTTGCAATAAAGCTTCAAAAGAGGGATAGTCTACTGGCTCAAGAGGAAAAACTCCTTGTATATATGATGCACCATGTAGATATGTTGTACAGATGCACATAAAAAAGTGCAAAAAGAAAAGAACTCCAAAAAAGTGGTGGGTCGGATTGAAAATTTAATAATCCGTCCGGAGTGTATATAGTCAAATAAAGCAAAAGCTTATGGTATACATGTTCCATCTCATGAAGCTTGCAGCGGGAGACTCAGCTACACTGGTTAGAGCTCCCAAGGATACATGGCTACACTGGCCATGGTCCATTCTCTTCTTCCTCCTCTTCTTGAGTCGGTTGCACTTGAACTTAGAAGGGAATACCCCGCTTCTCGAGGAAAGAGTTGCTAGACCGAGGCATTAGAGTTACTAGGTTGAGGGAGGTTGTTTCTTTGTTACTTCTGAGGTGGGGAGCTACATATCACTTACACCGTACAAGGAAAGATTCATAGACATTAGAGTTTGTGTATGTAGACTTGTTCTGATCTGGTTTATTGAGGAGTCTTGCCCATAGATTGGTGGAACTTAGAGGCTGTTAAGTTTTAAGCTTAAGTCCAAATAAGGTTCCGACAAATTAATAATCCAAAGGTCTGACTGAGCTTCATATTTCAATTTAATGAAGGAAAGTTTAATAATCAACCTTGATTTCTCCTCTTTTTCTTTTTCTTTCTCTTTTATACTTCTTTTTCAAATAAGTGTTTGCTAAGGGACTAGCAAAGTTAAGTATAGGGGGGTGATGAATACCCATTCATCACTCTTTATTCTTTTATTTTAGCTACAAAACTCTTGCAAAACATCATGTATATGTGTGTAAAAAGAATAAATTATCAAAATTCATGCATTGTGTAAATAATAAAAATTAGCATGTTTTTGTGCATAAATAAAAGAATAAAGAAATAAAAAAAAGAAGGAAATATTTAGAATAAATATTGAGCGACCTAATCGAAAGGGAGGGCTCAGCATGGGCCTGACCGCAAAAGAATCCAAGTAAAGAGAGATAAGGAAGCTCATGTGTGTACATGTACCTATGTAAATAAATAAAAATTATTTCCCTCTAAATAAAAATGTGTGTTTATTTATGTGTATATATTTGTCAATATAAAATTAAAATAAAAATGGGAAAAATAAAAGAAAAATAAAAAGAAATAAAAGTCCTTCATCATCGTGTATATATATATATATACATACCATGTACATAGAACCACACATCTATTTTTCCCTTGTAAATAATTAATAAAAATCTAAAAAAAATATTTTCAAATTCCACATTCCATAATGTAAATAAATAAAATAAAAATTAGAAAAATAAAAATAAAATAAAAAGGAATAAAATAAAAATCCAAATTCACCTTTTATATATACCATGTAAATATATGTATATACCTATTTATTTACTCTATGTAAATAATTAATAAAAATAAAATAAAAATACTCTATTATTCCACATTTTATTCTATAACTAAATAAAATATAAAATTGGAATAAATATATAAAAAAATAATTAAAAATAAAAAATAAAAAATACATATGTATATACTTGTACATAATACTAATATTTTTTAAATACCTAAATTATATTCCAAAAAAATAAATAAAAATCACTACAAAATTATTTGAAAATAAATAAACATTTTTCATGTTTTAAGTTTTTCGAAAATAAGTCATTTATTATTTTTAAATGAATTTCCAAGTACTTAATAAAAGTTGGCCTGTGATTAGTCCATGGGGGATTGTTGACCCCTGGTCAACTCTCCCCCCGGGACCAGTCAACCCGGATCTGTGCGCCCGACCCGACTTCTCACAATTATCCCCGCCAGATCCGAGCTCCATTTATCCAAACCCTAGGTCCTAATTATCCTTGATACATCTGAGATCCACGCCGGAGCATCCGCTTAGGGATCCGTGCTTCAGCCGGGTACTCGAGCCTAGGTCTGGAGTCCTATCTTGGGAGCCACTCGGTGTCCGCCACAATGGATCCTGCACGCGTTGTATGTGACTCCTCAAGGCACGTGGACCAGAACTCTAATAAGTCGGTTTTTTTGTGAATTTATTAATTAGATTCAATTATTCGAACTATTAGTACAGGCAGATATTAAGGTGTTTAGATCCTAATTAATTACGTCACAGTCAAGTAAAATCCTAAGCTAAGGCTAAAAACCGCGTAAATCAGACAAGTAGTATATAAACAGTAAAAAATGTGAAAACCGTGAAAACTCGGTGAGGTCCCCCGAGCACACCGGTGCTCGGCGAAACAGACCCCGATAGTCTACCATGTCTCTGTCTCTGGTCCCTGTATTATTACAAATTAATAAATGTGCTGAAAAAGGAAAGTAATCTAATATAGCTACTCTCGTGGCTATTCCGCGACTCCCGCACTCCTGCTCGGTTCCTCACGTCTTCCTGCGGTTCTTGGGCCGCCTCCGACTCCCGCGGTTGCTTCGGCTTTCGAAGAAAGCCTCCTCGGTCCTCGGGCCCTCGCAAGAAAATAAACAGAGTGTCAAACCAAGTTATTATAAAAATAAAATAAGACAGATAAAATATGTACCAAAATATCTACAGAAATCCGCGAAAAAGAAAAGCCACAGAAAAATCGAAAGTGACTACTAAGCCATGCTCCCTGGCAACGGCGCCATTCTGATAAGCCGAAAAATCAATCAAACAATCCGGGTAAAAATAATCACTCTCGGGTCGTTGCGACCCAGATCGAGAGAGATCTCAGCTCAATCAACAAAAATAAAGAGCAGACCACCAATCAACAAGATAAAACAATAAAAGCAAAAATAGTGGCCCTGACTATGAGATTAGCTTGGTGTAACACCTAGGGTCGGACTCAGGGAGCACGAATTGGCCTTGCGACCTACGAAGTAGTCAAGATCAAAAATGAGAAGAAAATGTCTTTTTGGTGGGTTTTTAATGATTTTTATATTTTTTGGATTTTTAATAATGAAGGAAAATGAGAAAAAGGTGAATACAAGCACAACAACGAATTATTTAATCACTCAAAATCACTCCAAAAATTCAAACAAAAATATTTTTATTCTGTTTAGGTTTTTTACTGTTTTTGATGAATTTCTCAGATTTTTCTTATTTTTATATAATTTTCTAAAAATCAACGAAGGCAGAAACAGAAACAAGCTGTCCAGCCAGGCTTCAAAGACCCATGAAAAATATCAAATGAATTTTCACAGCTTGGAGGTAATTTTTATGACAAATAGCGACAATAAGGAAAATTCAGGAAAAGAGTTTATTATTTTTGGATTTTTCTAAAATTGTTTAGAATTTTTATAAGTTTTTAATGGTTTTTCAATTTTTAGGGTTTTTATATGTCCAAAAATCATGAAAATTTCATAGAAAATCAACCACACACAACTAACAACTCCTAATTTTTCAGAATTTTTGAAAGAGTTTTTATATTTTTTTATTTTCTAAATCAAACAGAAGCAAAAACAATAGTTTTTTAATTTTTAAAAATAATAAAAAGCCTAAAAAATGTACCCAAAAATTAGGGAAATTTTGACGCAATGGTACGCCAAAATTTCACACAATTTGGGTTTAATTTGTTGTTTTATTTAAATGAAACCAAGGCTCACAGTGCATAGGGACCTAAATGTAAGAAAAATATGTTCCAAGGGCCAAATAGTAAGAAGGCAAGAAAGTGCAGGGGCCCTCGTGCAAAATGTCCAAGAAATCACGCGTGGGACACATGAATCAGGTACGGAGGGACCTATCTGCAATTCCTATTTCTAAAAATGCAAACAATAACACACAAGAAATCACAGGGCACAAGATGCAATTTAACCAGAACCTCACGTGTCGATGCACGTGGACCACATATAGAAGGACTAAAATGCAAATATCTGAAATATAAAGATCTGATGTGTAAATTATCCGAAATAAAATGAACTATATTAAATATTTACAGGACTATATTACAAAAATAAAATGACAGGGGCCTAAGTATAAATTACCCCTGCCTGATCCCATCTTCTCGGACTTGTGCTACTATTTAGCCTCGCCTCCGGCCAGCTTTTCACGCCATCTTTGGCATTGTCCCTTTGTCCCAGGACCTCCATCCCCTTCCATTGAGTGACAGCTTTGCGAGGCTGGTGTCGAAGAGAGGAGAGGAGCCCGTCAGCCACTGATCCGGCGACATCTGCCGTCGTGCGCCGCCGCGAGGTGCGCCCAAGCCTCGGGCATCAACCTCTCTTCGAGGCTATGACCCAGAGCTCGCCGAGCTCGTCCCCAGTCGATTGCATCCACCAGGTAGACCTAATTCTTCCTAGTTTTCCTTAATTTCTCATTATGCCCAATTCGCTCTGCCGCCATCTCCGACCGATTCCGCCCACTCCGATCATCATTCCGCTCATCTGACCTGACCGTCATCTTTGTGAGATCCCTCTCCACCTTTTGCACCCACGCACCCACCTTGGTTTGCCCTGGAACCAAGGCTAGACCTTCATCGCCGTCGCCTCGCCGGAGGTCGCCCATCTCATCTCGCCATCCACCCATTCCACCTCTAACCGGGTCGAGGCAGTTTGCCCTCGACCCAAGAAGCTTCCTAGGTTGTTTTGCAGGTCAAGGCGACCCATCTGAGGGTCGTCTCGTTCGAGCCCAGGAGCTTCGAGCTTCCGCCGTCGCCAGGCCACTCTGGTGGTTCCCGGCGTCATCGGAGGACCCTAGTAGCTGCGGAGCGTCGAGACGAAGCCATTCCACATTCCAGCAGCTCAGGAGGAGGTCTCCACCGCGTGCATTGGGCTGGTGAAGTTCACTGGCGTTGAGTTCTTGGAGGACCCTCCTCCTCCGTCCGTTCAGCCTCGAGCTCCAGTTTTGATCCAGACCGTCTATTTGAGGAGCAGCAGCCCATCATTCGATCATCTGAGGCTTGATCTAGACCGTCCATCCAGATGAAGGGTTAGCCACGCGTCTCAGCCTTCCGATCATCTACGTGGCGTCCCTTCGGCCCTCCGATAATAAGGGGTAATTTATACTTAGGCCCCTGTCATTTTGTTTTTACAATATAGTCCTGTAAATATTTAATATAGTTCATTTTTTTGGATAATTTGCACATCAGACCTTTATGTTTCAGACATTTGCATTTTAGTCCTTCTATATGTGGTACACGTGCATCGACACGTGAGGTTTTGGTTAAATTGCATCTTGTGCCCTGTGATTTCTTGTGTGTTATTGTTTGCATTTTTAGAAATAGGAATTGCAGATAGGTCCCTTCGTACGTGATTCACGTGCCCCGCGTGTGATTTCTTGGACATTTTGCATGAGAGCCCCTGCACTTTCTTGCCTTCTTACTATTTGGCCCTTCGAACATATTTTCTTACATTTAGGTCCTTGTGCACTGTGAGCCTTGGTTTCATTTAAATAAAACAGCAAATTAAACCCAAATTGCGTGAAATTTGGATACGTGGCTCCTGCCATTGTGTAAAAATTTCTCCAATTTTTGGGTACATTTTTTAGGCTCTTTATTATTTTTAAAAATTCAAAAACTGTTGTTTTTGCTTCTGTTTGATTCATAAAATCATAAAAAATATAAAAACTCTTTCAAAAATTCTAAAAATATTAGGAGTTGTTAGTTTGTATGTGTTTGATTTTCTATGCAATTTTCGTGATTTTTTGACATATAGAATCCCTAAAAATTGAAAAACCATTAAAAACTTATAAAAATTCTAAAAAAATTGTAGAAAACTCCAAAAATAATAACTCTTTTCCTGAATTTTCCTCATTGTTGCTATTTTTCATAAAAATTACCTCCAGGCTATGAAAGATCCATTTGATATTTTTCATGGGTCTTTGAAGCCTGGTTGGACAGCTTGTTTCTGTTTCTGCCTTCGTTGATTTTTAGAAAATTCTATAAAAATAGGAAAAATATGAGAAATTCATCAAAAACAGTAAAAAACCTAAAAGGGATAAAAATAATTTTGTTTGAATTTTTGGACTGATTTTGAGTGATTAAATAATTCGTTGATTGTGCTTGTATTCACCTTTTTCTCATTTTCCTTCATTATTAAAAATCCAAAAAATGTAAAAATCATTAAAAGCCCACCAAAAAAACATTTTCTTCTCATTTCTGACTAGACTACTTCGTAAGCCGCAAGGCCAATTCGTGCTCCCTAAGTCCGACCCTGGGTGCTACACCAGGCTAATCTCACAGGCAGAGCCATTATTTTTGCTTTTATTGTTTTATCTTGTTGATTGGTGGTCTGCTCTTTATTTTTCTTGATTGAGTTGAGATCTCTCTCGATCTGGGTCGCAACGACCCGAGAGTGATTATTTTTACCCGGATTATTTGATTGATTTTTCGGCTTATGAGTGGGCTAAAAAGGCGGATGTGTCTCCCCTGTTTAACCTGTCGCCTTAGATACCAATGCCCTTCTTTTCTTCGCTCATGTCCCAAGTTGATGAATTCAAAGACCATGCTCCTATCTACCTGCAAGCATGCGGAGGCTGACAAGGCTGGAACTTCGTTCTGAAGGGTTACTAGCAACTAGTCGCGAAGTACTGCTGGTTTACCCCTGACTACCCACGAACAGGCGGAAGCTACTTGGTACTAGTCAATGAATCTAAAATATTAAACTCATGATATTTGCTAGGATCAGTTGGTACATGATATGGAAGGCGGGGATTTGGGCTCTACTTTAAGGTGTTCACACACACTCAAGTACCTTCACTAAGCCTGAAAACAAGGTCGGGGTTAATCTCTCGCAAACAAGGGTTAATTTTAGTCAATTTTTTTTGTCAAATTCAATTAGCAGTCCTGATTTTAGAGATTAGTTATCATTGATATTAATCCACACAAGCAATCACGTCTACCGTCCAGTCCCAATTCCATTATCCTAGGTTAGAAAACGAGAGAGAGAGAGAGAGAATAGGAAAAGGCCGATGCAATCGAGAAAACGATGATGAATGCTCGAGTAAGAATACTTACAGTGCCTCCAGCTCTCTACAATGTGGGATGCAGTACTGAATTGAAATTTTTACACTAAATGGAATGCAAGCGATAAAAGCCGCTCCTAGACAGGCAGTTCTATTAGCGAGTCAAGAACGGGTTGATTTGACTAATCTGCGATATAAGTGTGTCTTTTAAGTGATGTGTGGTCCTAGAAAATTACGAGCACAAGCAAATCCTAGAGTGGCTCGAGAAGTCGCTAGTGCAAGCCTAATCTAAAAATTCAAACCACACAGCAGCCTAGTCGCTAGAGTGGTTCCACTATGTTTACACGTGCGAGAACCCAAACGGGAACCGCTGTAAATGCAGACACTTTTTTTTAAGTTACAAAAATCATTTTGACGTCTCAACAACCGACTTGATCCAAGAATCGTCGGCCTCTGATACACTTCAAGATGCGTCGACTTCAAGAAAGCCGCTCCAAGTCCATCGGGCCCTCGCACAAAAAGATAGAAATTATGTCAGAGAGAGATATATACAGAAATGGTCAGAAAAATAATTAAAGAAAAAATGGTTAATTAGAAGATGGCTCGGGGGTCAGACTACTCAGTGAATTAAAACGTAAATCTAGATCCTAAGCCGTTTGCCTCCCCGCAACGGCGTCATTTGATGAACCGATGAATCTACCCTTTTAGTGTTGTCTAATTAACGTTTCATTGCAGTCGGATAAATCCGGATCGATCAAAAATAACCGCACAAATCGATAAATCGTCGAATGTATTAATGCGCGGTTTTATGTTTATTTAACTTGGGCAAGCTCCAGGGTCGACTCAAGGAGGCAAAGGAACAGCTCGGGATCAAGTTAGAGGGTTTAAATTGCAGTTTTCCAAGTGGGATTTTTTAATTTTTTTTATGCAATAAAATGCCAAATACAATGACGCGAATGAACTAGGTTATTAAGAAAATCAACAACTTAGCCAAATTTAATTTTAATGTGAAATTAATCCAGATTGACCAAATTCTATTTTTTTCTATAAACCTAATTCGATGATTAACGCAAAATGGATTTTTTTGAAATTTTTGGATTTAAAATGCCCAAATGAAAATGCACACTTTTTTAGAGTTTTTATGCAATTTTTCGTGCGAATGATATGCAAAAATTATGAAAACTTTACTGGAAGATAAAAATGATGAAATGAAGATACACTAATATTTTTGGAATTTTCTGACACTATGATTTTTTATGAATATTTTACTGAAAACAGAGCGACTCTAGGTATTTAATTTCTAATAAATCCACGAAGTTAAATTATCCTGAGACTGATTTATCTCAAATAGATATTTCAATAAGGAATCTAGGAAAGTTGAAATTTCTCAAAAAAACTTATTCGTGGAATTAATTAAAAATCAATTATAGAAATCACTCTATAATTTATTTTATGTACAAGACAACTCCTAATTGAACGAAATTTGGACTGTAATTAAAGCACACTAAAAGGAATCATTGACAATTTTTTCACAATTTTTGGAGCAAGGAATAGGCTTGTGCGAATTTCAGAGCGTAAATAGGTAAAATATCACTGATTTTCAATATCTGAATTTTAATAAATAATTAGATGCTCACAAAATGCAAATAAATAGCCACAAGATAGATATTTTGTTGCTCTACAACAAGTTATTTTTCATTAAATAAAATGATGCAAGATGATTGTCCAAATAAATACTAAAAGGTAGAGGTGTCTTCGCAATACAGAAAATAAAAGTTCATAAAGAAAAAGTGCACAGGGACCTGGATGCAATTAGACAAACTTAGACGAATAAAATTGTAATTTTCACCAACGAAAATGTTTTTTGTGTGATGATATGTTGAAAATAGTTTGGTGGTGATAATGTGATTTGTGTGATGATGGTGGTGATGTTGTTGAATTGTGTTGGGTAATATGATGAAAAACAAGGAAGAGAATTATTAGATAAAAAAATAAGATGACAAGGGAAAGTAGAGAGATTACTTACCTTTGGATTGCCGAAAGTGGAGCCACATCGTGTGGCTTCCATCGTGGCCTGGAGAAGGATGGCGGAGTCCTTCGAAGCTGAGAAAGTCCAATTGGATCTCGCGACGCGACAATGGTGATGCCGCGGATCTCGCCTTGAGGTTGTCGTCGCTCGACTCGTCTCCTATAACTGTCACCTGAAGGTTAAAGGGGCTCGACTTCACTTCTCTCGAAAACGGCAGATGATGGAAAATGATGGAGGGGATGAGTAGAAAAGAGGTGGAGAAGATGGAGGGATGGTGGAGGGAGTGGTGACTTGGAGTGGGGAAGAAGAAAGTAAGGAGTAAAAAGGCGGAAAATAATATATAATATAAGTAAAATAACAATAATTAAAATAATAATAATAAAATAGTATTCAAAAATAATAAAAAATAAATCTGAAAATAAAAAATTAGGGTGACATGTGGCAGCTCCAGGAGCTGCCACATGTCGCTCCTAGAAAATTCAAGAATTAAATGTAAAGAAAAATAACAAAAGAAATAACAAAAGGGATTAAATAAAAAAGTGGACAACACGAAAGTTGCTCGTCTTGACGAGATCTACAACTTTTATGAAGGACCGAAAAACAAAGGAAGTGATCTGTACAAAAAAATATTTTTAGGTGGTACCTTATAGATATAAAATACTGCATTTTATCTTTTGTAATTTTTTTGTCATTTTTCAATAAGAGAAAAATAAAAATAAAAATAGAGAAAATATGAGAAGAATATTTACAACTTAATCTAATTTTTTTGGATTTTTAATAATTTGGAAAATTAAATGGTAAAATACAGGGGCAAAAAGGTCAATATGTACAATATACAAAAGGGGCCCAAAACCCAAGTTTTGCATACGAGCTCTGATTTTAATGAAATTGGTTGTTTCGAAGGTCTTTGAATGTATATTACTTTTAAAGTGAGTAGACCTAGATCGGATACTGTATGAGAGATTTTTGTGCATTTTAAGGTTCCAAGCTTCAAACTTGGATTGGGGTTTTATTGATCAATTTTTCAAGTTAGTATTTTTTGATATTTTTCTGTAATTAGTGTTAGTAATATATACACTATGGAGTTGATTTTATTGGATTTGGAGTTAGTATAAAATATATACAAATAGGTGAAATATGGTGAATACATAGGTGAATATTTACAAGTGAATTTGGCTTCTTATTTTATGCAATATAAATGCTAAAATGCAGATGTTATCAATGCATGCATGAATGCTAATTATGCAATATAAGTAGAAATATGCAGCTAATTTCTCGGGAACAAAGCTCTATTTTCAACTTTTAGAGTCATGAATCACATATTCATCATCATCACACCATTTCTGAATTTCCTCCATCACAACCTCCAGAGGTTCGGGTTCAGTCTGCGTTGGAATTCGCATGAAGGTTTGTTGTTTTCTTCTAGGTAAATGTGATGCGAGTAAAATGATGGATTGATCCCACAGAGATCTGATATCTTCCAGCCTATCGCTTTGCGGTTTTGTTCAAGAACCTCCATCAGACAAGATTTATGGTCTTCAATCAAAGAGTATTGATGATGACCGGATGCATATTTGGTTCACCAGCAAGGAAGGCATACTTCATGTTGGAGGGCAAAGGTTTAAGCTCTGGTGGGGTTGAAGTCGGCTCTGTGGCGACTTCAGCAACAACTGCAGGTGTTAGCTCTTTCATATGTTGGTTGTCTACCTCTGTTAGTTCAACTTCTTTATTCAGCATATCACAAAGATCATCAATGAAATACTCATGCTCAGACGAGGGTGATTGTTCAAACCTTTCCATTTATACATCAGTAAAAATCTCATCATTAAACACCTCAGTTAGTTGGAATGTGCTTTCCCATACTTCTCCATGAAGAGGAATTTCAGGGTTTCTTTATCAACCAAAAATAGTTTTCTATCTCTGAATTCTGCTAAAAAGTCATAGTCCTCAAGACATTAAGGTACAAGCACGCTCATCTCAGACACGACTTTTGCTGGTTTTGGCTCATGCACAGTCTTTATCTATATCTTATACCTGCTGAAGCGGAACATGATCTCTCTAGTGCATAGTCAACTATTACTTTAGTTATTTTAAGGAACAACCATCCAAGGATAATCGAGGTATGGAGTAGAGGTGAAAAGGTGTCCATGTCCAAGACAATGAAATCAACAGGGAATTGCGTCCCTTTAACGGTGATGATCACATACTACAACATACCCCTAGGCCGCTTGAAGGATCAATCCGTGAAGTACAGAATCATCTTAGTTGGCTTGAGCATTCTGAACACAAATTCAACGAGTAGCGAAAATGATAGAAGATTAATAGAAGACCCATTGTCGAGCAAGGTGCGCTTGAACTCCTGATTGAGAATTTGGCATCTAACAAGTGGTGCTCTTTTGTCTTTCTACTTTTGCGGGAGATTGCTGATGGTCTTCACCATAGCCATGGTGAGGATATTCTTCTCAGATTTTTTGTATCTGGTTTTATGTGGCTGTTGTTTCATTGTACATGCCTCATTGAGTCCTTTCTTCACATTGGGCATGTATTCCATGGTTTTCTGAAGAGGCATCTCAAGCATAATATTTTGTAAAATTTCTATGATGTCAGGATCAGAAAAGGTATTTTTTTACTATTTTTTATTTAAGTGTAGAAGGAAAAGGCATATGTACGTCATCCAAAATACTTTCATTCACATTCAATTTTTTTGTCCACATCATTCTGTACAGGTAGATGGCAAAAAGTTATACATTCATCCATACCAAGTGGCCCAAAAAATAATACAAGTGGCTCCATCGGCTGGCTCGCATTTCCAAGGTTGCCATGACTTCATTAAGAACTGCTCTTTCTTTTTGTGTTTTTGAATTTTCTTCATTTTTTGTGTTTTTGTATCTGGTTGCTAGATCTTTAATATATATTTGTGCTTCAAATGACACTGGGATTGAATTTATTATTTTGAATTGCTTAATAATCTGATTATTTTTAGGAGATAATTGTTGCATTTGATTACGTTAGGATGCATCACATTATATAACATATTGCATCATCTTTAATTGTTGAAAAATCAAATAAAAATTGTGTGTTGATCATCCATTCCATTCATTGCACTTCTTCGCATATTGCATTTATTATGCATATAATAAATTTTAAAAAAGTTATTCTCATTCTGTATGCTAATTGTCTTGCATTGTTTATGCATCATTTTACAAATATTGTGCATGGTTATTCGCATCAGTCATTTTATGCATCATATTTTGGGTGCATCTTTGTGTTGTATGCACACTTTTGTCTGCAATAAGAAAACCTAGATCTAAGAATATAACCAGCCATTTCAATCAATAATCTTCAATTAATAGATGAGGAATCTCGTGTCCCTGTATTCAACCTTGGTACACTTACCAAGTTATAAATACTCCACATATTCAAAAGTGTGTTACCGCATAGATCCAAAATCGCCTCCTGTGCTAAACAATTAGAATGACGATATTAAGTAGGCGATTTTGTGGTTCATCGGACGGCGTTGTCGGGGATACGGCTATGAATCTCCATTTCATCACCTTTATTCTATCATTTTGGCCTTAAAAACCCTAGCTAATGCATGTAAATATCATTATTTTGTACACATTAACATTCATTTTTATTCCATTTATTGTGCATGGAATATTATTTTTAATGCCAAAATTATATAAAAAAGAAAAAGAAAAGAATAAAATGCCAAAGGTATTTTACGACCCTAAACCCCTAGACCTAGGCTTCTTGATGACTGGGTCGACAAGGAATAAAGTAGGGGGGAGATAAGGACCAAAAATCTGTTAAAATTCCATTCTTTTATTCATCAATAATATAATTTTAGGACCTAATTTATTTTTTATTATTTATACCTCAAATAAAGAAACTTTGTATATAAAATTTGTAGATAATAATATATATACACAAAATTTATTTCATAAAAAATAATATACACTGTACAATTTATACCCTAAATAAAAAGACAAAACCCAAACTTCCCAGACCCATATCTCCTAATAAAAACTCAAATATATCAAAATCACCTTTAATTGTATATAACTTTTAATAAGCTATTCAATGAAGGTAGTTTCATTTAATTTGGAGTTAAGAAGTGAAAGTTAGGTTTTAGACCCCTATTGTATAGATTACCTGAATAAATTATTCCTTTTATTTATTATTTATTGTTTTTATAATTTTATAAAAATTATATTTAATATATGTACATATTTAGAATAGAATAAAAACATAAATAAAACACAAAAATAAAAAGTGTATAAAAATACATACATGAAGTACCTATATTTATACCAATATATTAATACCCCTATTTATTTAAGTGTACAATAATATCAGAAAATACAATAAAATATATTTATGTATATAAAAATATGTTATAAATATATAAAATAAGATAATAAAATAATAAAATAATAAAATAAATAAATAAATAAAAATAAAATACCCAAAATATAAATGAATAAACTTATAAATAAAACCCTAAAAATGAACTTATAATAAATCAACTCCTTAAAATAAATAAAAATCATATCAAAATAATGTAAAAAAATAAACAATCATTTTTGTTTTATAACTTTAATTTAATAAAATCATTTATTATTTATTATCAATTTATAAAAATTTTATGGTTGGTTTTTCCTGGTTGGTTCACATGAACCAACTAGGTTGCTTTGTTGGTTGACCTAGGTCAACTCTGTTGACCTCCCTCCTAGCCCAGTTAGAATGACCACCCACATTACTTCTCAATTTTCCCCCTCGATACGTCGATCGTGGGGTAGTCCTTCCTTCATAGCTCTTGATCATTATTCATCCACCAATTATACCAACTCGTCTCCTAGGGTAGAGTATCATTGACGTGCCCATGATTCTTCCTCAAACCTCACCCATTCATAACACGTACATAAGTCCCCCTTTTCCTTCCTCCCATTTTTTGTTCGCTTTCCCTCGCTTTAGACCCCTTGAAGTGCATATGGGTTGATATCCTAATGACAAGAGGAGCTCCCCGCTATTCGCAGTGAGGAAGAAGCGTGGTGGGGGCCATTCCCAACCATCTACGCCGCTCGCCAGCGTGAGGTAGCTATCTCGCAGTCTAGCGGCGATCAAGGTTCGTTTCTTTACATTTAGTTAGTTTTTTAGCCGTAGATTTTATTTCATGCATTTAATTTAGCTTTGATGTTAAAAACCCATTTCGTACTATTGGAGGCTAGCTCTAGCGAACATCCCCACCATGATCTGACCTTGTTTCGCCTCACTAGCCACCTCACTTCATTTCCCTGTCGGTTCTCCACGTTGTGGCCCATCTCATTCAACTTTCCTCCTCATGGAGCAAGATCTTGACGCTCCACCTCCTATCTCATTGGAGCAGTTGTCACCACACCTCACCATGCCTCCATTCTACCCTCTGAAGGGTCGAGGAAGTTTTCCTTTGACCTGGTAACATTTTGGCGCAGGTTGCTGGAGCGGAGGCCTCCATCTGAGGGACCGATTTCATTTGGAGAGCCTCTGCATGCCATCGGAGTATCTTGAGCTTTGGGGGCTTGATATGTAGCCCCTAAACATGATTGAGACCTCTCTGAGGTTTTCCATAGCTGTAAGAATGTGAAGAGATAGCTGAAGGCACACGAGGAGGTCAGAGGAACGAGCAGTGCTTGATCGAAATGCACCCAAGATGAGTTCTTTCATTGTTCTTATAAGCATCTCGTGGGCCGTCCGATCATGATCAACTGCCAGATCCTTTAGCTGCCGTTGGATCAACCAATCCTCGAACGTCGATCTCAGACATGTGATCTAATCCCAGTCCTTCACGCCGAAGCGGCATCGCATGACCTGCGTACGACACATGGACGAGTGGAGTGCCCTCAACTGTTGGATTATGTGCTTAGGGGGTAAATTGTATACCTTTTCCCTGATTTTTGTAACTTTTATATACAATCATGTACTTTATTTGGATGTTTTAATATTGTTGTAATATTTACAAACATGACCCTGAGCTTTATTTATTTGCTATTTAGTCCAGTCCACGTCACCTCACGTGCAGTCCCACGTGACGTGGTATTTTTACAGAAACCCAACGTGACTTTTGTTATTTATATTTAGTACACAAACTTTCATCTGCAATTATAACTTTTTGGATATTTTTCAATAATAATATCGTACTTTATTTTTATTGCATAAATGTCCTTTCTAGGATATTAAATTTTTTGGTTGTTTTCTATTTATTAAATATAGTATTCGTACTCTAAAAATCCATAAAAATAGGATTAAGTTCTTATTTGAACATATTTTCACGCTATATTTTTGTTTTGATTTTTATGACCTTTTCCTATTTTATAAAAATCAAAAAGAGCACAAAAAGTGCCTGTTTAACTTAGAAAATACCAAAAAATATAAACCTCTTCGAAAAATTACCAAACAATATACTTTGTTTATCAATTTATCTTACAACTCCAGAACCCAAAACCATAAAAATAGAAAAAGAACCAAGCTTTCATGGTCCTCATCGTGTTGAGTAGGTGAATTGAGGGGTTTGTTTTTGTGTATACTTATCTGTGATTGTTTGTATGCATCCTAGATCTTCTCTGCGCACTTGCGCCTTTTTCCTTGTATATCTTAACTTGACCTTCATGCTCTCCCCATCCCTTTCTTTCTGTTTTGGAGATGGCTGACTGAAGTGAATTGTATCCGAACTTTGCAGATCCCTCGTACCCTCCAGCCGGTCCACATCTATTTTATCATGAAGACTTCCCTCCTGATTTTTCTTTTTGTACATATCCACCTCAACCACAGTGTCAGACCTTAGATTTTTACCCACCACCTCCACCCCCACATCTTTCACCATTTCTCTAACCCCAGTTTGATCTATTGTAGTATCCTCTCATAAGTCCACCCTTGAGCACTTGACCCAGATGATGGAGCATATGAAGCAGAGGATTGATGACCTCATTGGTATAAATAAGAACCACAATATCACTTCACCATTTGATGACACATGTTCTTTCGAGGATGCTTATGAGAGCCTGCAATCAACCAAAATACAAAAAATGAGAAAATTTTAAAAATACAAAACGATTTCGAGAGACATCTTATTGAGTCTGCTTGTAAGGAGATGGAACCCATGCCAAATCCTATACTCACACAGACATACACACTAGTTCCCATCTTTGACCCCAAAGATGATATTCAACAGACTGCTCTTAGCCATCCTTGTATAGATGATGATTCCGATCTTCTCCCTAGTATGTAGGAGATCCAAAATTTCAAAAAATGTTGACTGAACCTGAAGTGGTGGCAGCTATTCATTAGATTATTGAAGCCCTACTTCTCCAGGACATGACTCAATTATCTGCTCCTAAGAGAAAGCGAAGGAGCAGATCTGAGCGACGTGTTTTGACCATGTGATAACCGACGAGTTTCATCGGTCTTGCGTTCCACACAGGGCGGGAACGCGGTCGCTGAGGCGACCGACAAAAGACCTTGATCAATCAGTAATTAATCCACAATAATAAATCAAGCAATTAAATATCAAAAATATGGAGTTAAAATTTATTATAACTCTACATGTAAATGTGTATAGGTCTAAGCACAAGTAGAGGTCAAACACTGGGAGCAAACGGTTGGGGGCAAAAATATGCACGTAATTATCCAATTCTCTTCTTGTCCATGTTATTGTTTTTGTGGGTTTTTGATTTTATATATTTTTTATTTTAATTTTTGGTTTTACATTTGTATTACTGATTTTGTATTTCGTTTTTATATTTTATATTTTTTTATATTTTTTTACTTAATAAAGAGTTAATATATAAGGAATGTATATATACATACTAGAGATGAGAGAGAGGAAAAAATAGGGATAAATAATCAAAATACAGTAAATAAAATAATTTTGTGATTTTTATATTTTTTAATGTTTTTGTGATTTTTCTAGATTTTTCCTAATTTGTTTGGTATTTTTAAAGTCAAAAACACTAAAAACAATGAATAAAGGTTGCTGGCCAAAATTAAAATGAGGATGAAAAATACTAAGCAGGGTCTAAAATTCCTCAAATTAATTTTAAAATAAATATAATAAAATAGGAAAAATTCAGCAACTGAAATTATATTTTAAGGATTTTTCTGGAATTTTTAATATTTTTATAAAGGTTTTTGGGGTTTTACAATATTTAAGAGTTTCCTTTTGTATTTTTTAGTGATTTTTGGTCTGGGGCTAAAGAAAACTAAGACACACGAAATATAATTTTTTTGGAATTTTTCAAAACGTTTTATAATTTTTATGTATTTTCTAATATGGACAATACTGAAAATGCATGGTTTTGTATTTTTATAAATGTAAAAACGTAGTAAAAATGCAAAATAAAAATATGGATTGATAATACAGTGCAACAGAAACCTATGGTATTTTTTTGGTTATTTTTGGAATTTTATAGATGCATGCAATAAATAGGGAAAGCAAAAAGAAATTCCAACCCTAATAGGGGCATTTTTGCAATTAAAAATAAAGACAGGGTGTTCTGTGCAAAAATTCCAACAGAATAAACATTTTTAATATTTTAGAACTTTTTTACAATATACAAAAACCGCCAGGGGCATAAGTGCAAAATTCTCAACAAATCACGTGGGACAACACGTGACTCGGCTGGGAGGGACCTCCATGTAATATCTAGTTAATACAAGGGGTTCTATGCAAAATCCCATTTATTTATAACGTTACATTTATTTTACAGAACTAAATAATAAATACAAAAATGCAAGGGGCTGAAGGTGCAATTTACCCCTTAAGGCGCTGGATCGGACGGCTGATGTTTTTGACTTATCCACATGGCGCCTCCACGTTTGCCGATGATGCTTTGCCGATGGACGCGTGAGATTAGATCGCGAGTCGCGATCTGACGATCGATGACGGCTCCATCCAATGGCTGATCTTCAATCTGGACCTCCTTCTTCATCCTACGGCTGGGACGACGGTTGGAAGAACAGGGAAGAACGCTCGCCGGGGCGAGCTTCTTCCGGTGATATCTCGCGTCTTCACCGTTCTTTGCCGCTCCTGGAGGTCTCTATAGCTTCCTGGGAGGATCCTCTAACTGCTGGAGGTCATGGATCAGCCTGAGGTACGCTGGACCGCCGCCTTGAGCTCGGGGAAGAAATGGGGCTCCAGGTACCTCCGCCAGCTTCGATTGCGTCTCCTGGTGCGTTTCAAGGCGCCTAACCTGCACAGGAAGCTGACATAGCTCGAGGGCTTCACCCTCGACCTGGGGTTTGAAGCTGTTAGCACGGGGATGATGATGGGCGAGGAAGCTCCGGCGATGGGTGGCAGAGGAGCTTCGATTCACGGAACCACAGAGGTTCCGGTTGATAGGAAGTGGCTGGGAGGTGGAGAATGTGACGGGGAAGGAAATGGAAGTGAAAGTGGTGGTCGGAGAACAAGTGTAGGAGGGTGAAACACGGCCGGAGCTCGAGAGCTCCGGCGAGCTAATCTAACCTATTATAATTAATTAATCGACTAAAATACAAAATAAAATGCAGTAAATGAAGCCTACGACTAATGCTAAGCTAATGAAATTAAATGCGCAGCTCAAACCTGGGTATTAGCCAAGGAGCAGGACCGCCGGTGACGGTGGCCGTGGGTGCAACTACCACCTCCTCCGACCGATTCAAGGCTCCAAAAGGTTCCTCCTGTCACAAGGAAGCTTTCAAGACCGAATACGAGGAAGGGAGAATGGTAGAAATTGACCAAATTTTAGAATGGAGGAGGAGGTCTTTATTTATAGACAACACGGAACACCCTTATTGACTGACTGTTAGCAAAGAATCAAAGCTATATACATTGGATTCAAGGCATGGGCGTGTATGTACAATGTGCCAAGACATTTTTTGTGAAGGAAGCAAGTGCGATTGATGTACGGTGCGCTCGGAAAAATTTGGAGAAGACGGGTCTTTGACAGTTTTAACGGGCTGGAGGCTGAATTATTTATGAACATAAAGGGGAGCCCTTATTGACCGGTCAAAAATGACAAATCAAAGCTATATACAAGGGATACAACGCATGTGCGTGTATGAGGGACTATTGGGGAAGATTTCTTGTGAAGGACGCGAGCGTGAACGATGGATGGAACGCCCAGGAAAAATGGGAGAAGACAGGGTCTTTGACAGATTTGACGGGATGGAGGCTGAATTATTTATGAACAGAATGGGGAGCCCTTATTGACCAGTAAAAAATAAGAAATCAGAGCTATATACAAGGGATACAAGATATGGGCGTGTATGAGGGTTGTGTTGGGAGTATTTTCCGTTAATAGACCGATGTTGTTGGAGCGATGGATTGGTCGGGAAAATTTGGAGAAAACGCATGCTTGGACAGATTTGATGGGTTGCAGAGGCTGGAGGGTGAGTTGACCAGAGGTCAGCGGAGGGAGCCCTGCCATTGGTCTATGTAGGCTCACTACAAGACAAAACATCAGGGTTATTAAAGAATAATTATTTAAAAATAATAAATGATTTTATTAATTTTTGGATATAAAATAAAAATGTTTATTATTTTATGTAGTATTTTATTACGATTTTTATTTATTTTTTGATGTATTTTATTACAAATTAATTGTTAATGGTGTATGTATAGGTATATTTACATGTATATTGTATAATTTATTTTTTTATATATATTTTATCTTATTATTTTATTTTATTATTTTATATATTTATAAAGTATTTTTGGGTACATAAATATATTTTAATCTTATTTTTATGATAGTATTTGTATACTTAAATAAATAGGTATATATTGTATGGGTATAGTTATAGGTATTTTGCCTATGTTTTATATACTTCTTTTTATTTTAATGTATTTTGTTTGGTTTTTATTTTGGTTATATATTTTTAATATAATATATGTAACATTCCCAGCATTCTAAAAATATAAAAGCACAAGGAATAAAATATATTCCCCTTTTATTTATTTACATGTATACGTAGGTATTTTGTCTATGTATTTTACAGACTTGTTTTATTTGAGGTTTTATTTTTGGTTTTCTTTTAATTTCAATATGAACATGTATTATGTATATTATTTACATAATTCTAAAATTATAAATTTGTAAAAATAATGAATAATGAATATAATGAATATTTTAATCGGGTAAATTATACAATGAGGGCCAAAAACCTATCTTCCACATAGTAACTCCAAAAATTATGAAACCACCTTCATTAAATATCTCTTGAAAAGATATATACAATTAAAGTGATTTTGATATGTTCTGATTTTTTATTTGAAAGATATGGGTATGTGAAATTTGGTTTTTGGCTTTTTATTCGTGGTATAGAATGTACACTGTATATTATTTTTGTACAAACTCAATTTTGTATTTTTAGTTACATTATTATCTACAACTTTTATGTACAAAATTTATTTATTTGATGAATAAATCACAAAGAATAAAATAGGTGTCAAAAATACATAATCAATAAATAAATTCATGAGGTATTTATTGTCTTTTTGGCCCTTATCTCCCCCTACTTTATTCCTTGTCGATCAATTCCATTCTGGACTTGGTCTCGGGGTTAGGGTCATAAAATATTTTCAATATTTTGTTCCTTTTTCTTTTCTTCTCTTTATTCTATAATTTTGGCATTAAAAATCTTATTTTATGTACAATAAATACAATAAATAATAGATGCTACTATGGACAAATTGATGTTATTTACATGCATTTGCTGGGGTTTTAAGGCCAAAATGATAGAATAAAGGTGATGAAATGGAGATTCATCACCATGACCACTGCCCATGCTATTTCCTACCGTCCACACACTAGGAAAGGGAACACTGTTACACCTCTTATGAGTTGTATGATCTCTAACTACTCTTGTGATAACACTCTCCTCGACGATAGTGCTTCAATTAATATAATACCCTTCTTGTTGGTACAATCTTTTCATCTTGGGCCTCTTAAGAAACCAGGATGATTGTCCAATTCGTCAATGGATCAATAAAGAGGTCGAAGGGTATACTAGAGAATGTTGTCATTCGGATTCAAGGCATGAGCTTCACTACTGACTTTGTCGTATTTCCCATGGAGACCTCCACTCCTGTAGGGAATCCTCCAATCATCTTGGGATGGCCTTTCCTCACCTCTGCAAGAGTCGTTATTGATTATGGACATGGAGAGATTTGCTTCTGTTCTAATATCGAGAGCGATGTGTTGATCACTGCACCCACTGTTGACCAGAGACCTACACCCCACGAGAGTGTGCCCATGTTAGTCGACCCCGAGGACTATGACCTTGATGAGGATATCGAAGATTTTTGCTATATGTTGGATGACATTTAGACCCAAGAATTCATCTCCAAGGAGGAAGACTTAGAAAGCATAGAGCTTGGAGTTCCCTCTTCAAGTGAGTGGCAATGTATTGATGACATCCTCGGGATTTACACTATAGAGACCCCAGAGCGGAGGACAGACATAGTAGAGACTGAAGAGGCCGAATTTGATCTGATTGCTTTCATGAAGGAATTCAGTCCTTTTGATGATAACTTAGTTGAGATCTCACATGACAAAGTTGACCATACTACTTCCATAGATGAGTTCGTTCCATTTCTTTTTGAGACCAGTGAGGCATCCAAGGTCAAACCTGACTACACTTCTTCTACTGACTAGTTCATGCAGTTCTGCTTAGAGATTATTGAGGATGCTCACCAGGTCGATCCTGATCGGTTTGTGTCTGTTGATGACCTTGATATCGACTTACACCTTGTCAGATCCATTCCTCAACGATCGCGTAAGAAATTTCGCTTTCGACCTTCTTGATCTATGTATAACCACCTCTTTGTATATTCGTTTTTGTTTTCTTCTTTCCATCTACCATTTTTTCTCATTTACTTCAGTCCTCGTGTTTTTCCTTGCTTAGGACGTACTATGTCCTAAATATAGGGAAGGTAGATTAGCTGAGTGATCTTTTTCTTCTTTAATTCTTTTTTTCTTTCCGTTTTCATTATCTTTTTCTACCGAAAAGGTGTCGCGTGACCAATGTTATACTTAGGATGTAACTTTGTCCTAAGTATAGGGGGTTTACACCTTGAGTTTTTTATTCTTTGAACCCCTCCATTGTCTCCTATTCTTGTCTATACTTAGGGATATCTTAACCTAAGTATAGGGGGAGACAGTCTGAGTGTGATCTGTTTGTTCCCACCATCAGTCGTCCCTACCTTGTGTATAGTCTGCTATACTTTGGATTAGTTGATCCTAAGTATAGCGAGGATGGTCGACTTCTCATTCATTCATTCATTCAATCCTTATTTGTTATTCTTTAGGCTTTTCTATACTCAATACGAGTTATGTCTTCTCTTTTTCTCTTTGATCTATGAGGACATAACCAAGCTAAGTACAAGGGGCCGTATATACTTAGCCATAACTCATACTTTCATATTTTCAATAAATATGGCTAAAACACTATATATATATTATAAAATTCATTAAAATAATCTAATATAAAGATCTATATTATTTCTCAAATTCTTTTTGTATATATCGATTAATAAATCATGTAAAGATGTTTTGCAAAATGTTTGAAAATAGCTTGAAAATCCGTTTGAAAAATCTTTTGAAAACTGTTTGGAAAATATTTTGTAAAATGTATTCAACCTTTGTAAAAAGATTTTGTTTGTAAGAATTTTTTTCCTTGTTTGAAATAAAATTTTAAAAACCGATTTGCAAATGGTTTTGAAAATGATTACAAAAATATTTGAAAAATCTTTGCAAAATAGTTTTCAAATGTTTGTAAATGTTTGTAAAAATTATTTGCAAAAATTATTTTGGACTATAGTTTTCAAAGATGTTAGAAAAATAATTTTCAAATGAGTTTGAGGAATATAAATCATACAAAAATTCTTTACTAACCGTATATATATAAACATACCTTGTATAAATTCTTAAAAACCCAACTCTTGTAAATATAAGATGCATTCCCGTGTAAATATTTATACCTATTTCTTTCGCTAAAAAATTCGTTTTGAAGGATCCTAAAATTTTGCAAAACTGAAAATCTCAAATATTTGCAAAATATTTTCAAAAATTACATAAAAATTTGCAAAACCTTTTAAAAAATCCATAAAAATTTCAAAAATTTGAAAATTACATCATAAAAATATTTTCTGCATTGTGCATAGCATATGCAATTTTCAAATTGAGTTTGATGTTTGAACAAGTCTAAATAAAATCCGAAGGATGGAGCTTGGTTGAACCTTAAATATACTTAATCACAGGAACCTTACATGAATTGAAATTGAGGTACTTCGAGTTTAGTTGACTTAATTCGTTGAGATCACAAGATTTGGTTCAGTGCGTCTTGACTGCCTAAGTAGAGTATTTCGGAGCACACACACGACTCTTGTTGATAATGATCTAGCTTACACAACTGCACTTTTCACTTTGCTCACATCAATTGAAGTGGTAGAAGGTTGGATTTGCTGGCGTGAGATACAAGCCAATAGAAACATCGGAAGGCACACATTTGTGGTCATTGCACCCAACCCAATCCAATGTCCATGAGGTATAAAGAATAAATTTGTGAGTTGTGATAAAGCTTCAAAAGAGAGATAGTCTACTGGCTCAAGAGGAAAAAAGATATATATAAATGTTGTTGTAGTTAGGGATGCTAACGGAACTGAATCATTTGAATTCGATAAGGATTTGTTCGATAAAAATTCGAAAAAAGTTTGATTCGAAACCAAATGAACTGAATTCGAATTTAACTTTTCGATTCCCAAACGAGTCGAATCTGAATTAACCTAATTTTGTTATAATTCGATTCGATTTGATATTTTTATGAATACATAAGTATACATATATGTATCCTTATATTTATATATATAGTACACATATATACATGCATATAATACATACATATTTATATACATACATGTAGCAACTACTAAAGGTTGATAAGGATCTTTTCTGAATATTCATGTACAAGGAATTGTAACATAATTACATCAAAAGCTTGTCATGCATTTATTTTGTAAGTAAACAGACGCAGAAAAGAATATATGAATATGCATTAAAAAAATTACTACATTTAATTTACCTTGAAAGATTTAGCATTTGCATTATATCACTAAGCATAACATGTGCAAGTAACTAAAGATACTATCAAACCAACTTACTACAGTGATTTAAGTGGTTAATTTTAAACTTATAATTATATCTAGGCTTCATTGATATCATCTATCATGTCATGTGATTTCCATACTCCCATGCTACACCAATGTGAGATGTCAATGTGTGCTGTGTATATGCAACATTAGACTCCCTAATGAGATACAATCTCTTTCCTTTCTCTTTATAACTAAGTTCAAGTAATTTGACAAAAAATATATTATGAGTTAGAGTTGTGAGTCATTCATGTATAGGTTATACAAAACATCTAAGTTCTTGTCTTTACTTCATGTTTTATCCTAGTGATAATAGCTTAGGTATGAATTACTTTGTGTATATACACCAATCAATCTTTAAGAAATTTTGAAGCATTAAGAGGATACAAAGTGCTCTAAGCCGTACCTAATTTAATATATATATATATGTATGTATGTATATGTATAATCCTATTAATTAAAGACTAAATATTGATATAAAAAAGAGTAAAAAATATCAGTCATACAATCTAATAGCAAATATCAAATGTTTAAGATTGTTATTCTAACTCCCCACCCACACATTTATTTTCATGTTCCCACATTCCTTACACTGTTGTTTCCATTCCCCTTTTCATTATTTACCAAGGATCCTAAAAACCCACAATAGATTACAATGACCTTTCTCCTAGCACATGAAAATGATGGTTTTACTACTTCAAGCTCTTCCTTAACATTTGTCGTGATTTGTAATTTGTCAATATATATCTCCTTTGTTTATTATTATTTTTTTTATTTTTCTTGCATGGCAATCCATGATGATTATCATTATTACGAGAATATTTATCATCACATAAGTAATATACAAGTTCTTCTCACCACAATGTAAGTTGTTCCTTTGTACATCTAAATTTTGTATAATTATATTGTATTTATATATTTCTTCATCATAGGAAAAAGTATATTTAGATTGTAAGAGATACATCATAATTGTAAAAAGAAGGTATTTTTATCCATTGTATTGTATTGATTTGATATTTTCCTTAATTTTATATTTTTTCAACTTATCTTTGTAATATACTATCATAATTATACAATAAAACATTTATTATATTATTCTTCATGTAATAATATTTATATGGAAAAAATTGGTCTGCCCCCTAGAGGAGCTAACTTGGCTCCTCTACCCCATTTTCCCTTATTTTTTTATTTTTTTGAAAAATGAATCCATTGAAATTCATTACTATATCCCTATATTATATCATTCAAGTTTTGTGAGAAGCAAAGACTTTTATGGCCTCCATCTAAACAATCGTTTTTAACAATCACAAAATTGTTAAAATCGACCTTGTCTGGATGGAGGTCGTGGGAGTTTTTAATTCGTACGAAATTTAAATGGCATCATATTGAAATATAATGATGAAAATTCACAGAAGTATTTTCAAAAAAAATAGAGGGAAATGAGGTGGGGGAGCCAAGTTAGCTCCTTTCTCTGATTCGTACAAAATTTGAATGACATAATATTGAAATATAATGATAAAAATTACAGAAGTATTTTTCAAAAAAAATAAAAATAGAGGGAAGTGAGGTGGGGGGGGCAAGTTATCTCCCCCACCAAGGGACGGCCCCATTTTGCCCTGTTTATATAAGCTCTAAAACATCAATTAACGTTTCGAATTCGAAATAAAATGAATTGAATTTAAATATTCAAAATTCAAAATGAATTGAATCTTAATTTAAGTTAGTAAATTCGTATGAAATTCGTCGTGCTCAAATATGAAACTTTCATAATGATATGAATGAGAATCTTGATGAATTCGGAGGTATTCGATTCGTTTAGCACCCTTAGTTCTAGTATTCAAAAAAATCAATCAAAAACTCTAAAAAAGTGGACAAACCTGATTGAAAAAAATGCCTACCGAATTGTATATATATTTGTATAATCAATAAGCAAGCTTGAGCTTGAAAGTCATACATTTGTGAGCTACATCCATATGTATTTATTTATTAGCTTAAATAATTATGTACATTTAGTACAAATGTATATTCATCTATGTATTCAAACATATAAATTTATTTTGGCGTGTTTCAAATTATATTATTTTATTTTATGTATATATATTTTAAATAATATTTACAAAATTATAAAAATATAAAAGAATGAAGAATATAAGGAATAAATATATGAATATTATATACAAATATATTGCACAATGATGGCCCACAAACTAACTTTTGCATCTCAACTCCAAATTAGATGAAACCACTTTCATTAAATAGATTGTTAAATGTCTTGTTTCAAAATGATGGCCCACTTTCGTTGTATTTTTATCTACTAGTCTTGTTTCAAAATTTATAAATTTGATATATAGATACTAAAGAATAAAATAGGTCCAAAAATCTAGTTGTTGAGAAATAAAATTAGGATTCTATGTACAAATCTTGACCCTTATCTTACCATACTTTATTTCTTGTTGACCAAGCCATCATGATCACTAAGTCTCGAAATTTAGGATCAATCGGTCTTAAACTTCATTCTTTTTCTTTTCATACCTTTATTCTTTTATTTTGGATGTAAATAAAATATTTATGCAATATTTACGATATAAATAATGAGTGTTATTGTGTAGAATAAATGCTATATAAATGCATTTAGCTATGGTTTAAAGGTCAAAACAAAAGAATAAATGGGATGAAATGAATATTTATCAGTTATTTATATAAGCTTTAAAACATCAATTAACATTTCAATTTTGAAATAAAATGAATCGTTGAATATTAGAAACTCAAAATCAATTGAATTTAGATTTTTATATGTTCAAAATAATTTGCAAATTCAATTAAAATTCATTTTGAGTCTGATTGGAAACTTTTATAATGAACTCAATCATAATCCTAATGGATTAGAAAGCATTCGATTCGATTAGTACACTACTCATGTGAGACTAAGTCAAGGGATTAACATATATATTAAAAGACATTATGACCAAAAACTACGAGACAAATTCTTTGGTAATTTTAAATAATGTATTTTTAAATAATTTTATAAATATAAAACACTTTTTAGATATCTTTTTCATTTCTTATTTACTTGATGATCTCATTGCACCAATTATATTCGTTGAGTACTTTGGTAGTTGTAACCATACAATTTTCAAGTTGCATGGTATATTTACAAGCTTTGGATTTGTCTATCGTCGGTTCCTTAGCTATAAAATAATGTTTCTTTAATCGTTTAGAATTCGATTGAAATTAGATTATAATTGTATTTGTTATGCGTACAATTTATTTATGTATATTATATAAACAAATTATAAGGAAAAAGAAGGCATTCTACCGGGTATTCTCCTCCAATTATTTAGTTTTTTTAAATTCTGCTATATATTTATAATCACAATATATCACTTATGTCAGTCCAATTTCGTTATAAAAGAGTCTTACACCTCTATCAAGAACAAGTAGATTACAACCATTCAAAGAACTTTAAAAATACATGTTCTAGATAAAAGACTAAAAAACTATATTTTAACATTGTATTATATGACTTCTACTCTTTAGAAAGATTTGTCCACACTTTATTTCCGCATGAATGACACAAATTTATCTAAAAATATATTTTTTTTCAAGTAATTTTATTTCTGTTTTCATATCAAAACAAAATATACAGTACAAATATAGATAACTTCATTTTGCTAAATAAGATCTTGAAAATTGTGTAATGCTACCATTAAACTTTTTGTTTACACCGATATAATATTCCTTGGTGTCTATTAATTTTCTAATTTGATACACGAAATGTATAGGAACTTGTAAATCTTCTAAAATGATAATATGTATATAAAAAATATTATGCAGTGATTATATTGGTAAACAGAGATATCAGTATTCAAATGATCACCATATCCATATCGGTTTTAAAATATGAATATATATATATATATATAGATAGAGAGAGAGAGATTAATGGGGCTGCCCCTTGGGGGCAGCCAAGATGGCTGCCCCCGCGCCGTTTCAGCGCGTTTTTTATTTTTTTATTTTTGAAAAATATCGCCATGTATATTCATCCATGTATCCCTCCTATATGTCAATCGAATTTCGTCAAAAACAGAGGCTCCTACGACCTCCATCGAGACAGACATATTTTAACGGTAACAGGATTTTTTAAATCGACATCATCTCGATGGAGGCCGTAGGAGCCTCTGTTTCTGACGAAATTCGAATGACATATAGGAGGGATATAGGGATGAATTTACACGGTGAGATTTTTCAAAAAAAATAAAAAACGCGCCGAAACGGCGCGGGGGCAGCCATTCCTGGCTGCCCGCAAGGGGCAGCCCCATTATTCGCATATATATATATATATATATATATATATATATATATATATATATATATATGATTTTAATATCATCAAATATCCATATATTTGTTTTCATATACAAATATAATCATAGATTTATTTCTAATCTTATAACATAATTCTATACCATCTTTTGCCATATTTGTATAAATATTATCATACATACTTCATAAATTTATATGAAAAAAGATCTCACTTCATGGAGTAGGTAACTTACCTACTCCATTTTCTTTTTTTTTTCTTTTTTTTATTTTAATAGATATTCATAACTATATCCCACAAATATATCATTCAAATTTCGTTACAAACCTAGACTCCTACATCCTTCAACTAGACAATCATTTTTAACAATCATAATTTATTTTCCCTATTCTGGATGGAGTAGAGGGAGGCTATAAGAATATCTATTTCCAACAAAATTTGAATGATATATTAGAAGAGTATAATTATGATAATTCAAGAAAGCATGTAAAAAAATAAAAAAATTTTGAAAAAAAAAAGAAAACAAAATAGGCAAGTTACGTTCTCCATGAAGTATCCCTTTCCTCAATTTAATTACGTTATTTGCATCCAATTTGTATATATTTAAGTTAATTATATAAAATATTCTAACATTACTCATATAGAATCAATATCTGTTTTACATCTATATCTATTTTTTTAAAGATAGGATAACATAATTTTAATATCTGTATCACATCCATATTTAAAAATGAACAAAGATACGGTAACAGCTATAATTACATCAAACCGTTGTAACCCCTGTTTGTAACAGCTACAATGTTGTGAAGTGTACACCTTGGATTTTCCTCTTTAATAAAGAAACACTCGTTGAGTAATGCTTCTTCTACATTATTAGGATGGCAAACAGGTGAAATACGATGTCAATGACAAATTTGAAATCTTAATCACCACGCCAACTTCACTCACCCCCACCACCACATAGGGTGTCTACATTATTAGGGCGCCTATCGAATTCAACAAGTCGAGAGTTAGCCTTAACTTGGACTCGAATTTGATAAAAAAAACCTACAGTTCAAACTCAAACACAATAAGGGTCAAGCCCCAAATCACCAACTCAAACTCGAACTCATCGAATTCAAGTTGACTTCTGAGCTGACTCACGAACATCAAAATAAGCGGACTTACAAGCCTCTTATCGAGTCATGAATTTCTGAACTGACAAACAAGCCTCAAAATGAGTAGGCTCGTGAACCTGTTAACAAGTCATTGTTCCATTTTTATAACATCAAATTATGCAAATAACCTTTGTAATTTTGATTTTTTATACTATTTTCTATAGCATTTTGGGCAAAAAATGTTCACCACTATTCTATATCAAACTTAATAGGAAGTTTCGATATATATATTTTTAATTTTTTATTAAGATGGAAAACAAGGTATCAAATCGAGTTTCCAAATAGAACAAGGCCCAACTCAAACTAGACTCGATAAGCTAACGAGCCATAAAAACCAACTCGAGCTCATTAAGGTTTCAAGTCCGAATCGCAAGGCCTTAATGAGCCGAATACGAGTTGAGCCCATCGAGCTCAAGCTTTCCTGACAGCCCTACCACCACATCCATCATCACCACTTCAAACAAACATGTCGACTACAGAACACATAAGAAGAAAGTTCTAATTAAGAACGCAGACAAGCGAGAAGCCCTTAACAAAAAAATAGTTAAAAGCTTGGAATCTTTCCGCATTCGAGGGCTAAAATAACCAACCACCTTGAATACAAGGTTTTGACTACTAATCTTGTTCAGAAGATAAGCAAAAGCATCGAGCTCAAAATATGGCTCCAAACCTCTTCTACTGCCACAAAACCTTTACCAACATTGTATTCACAAAGACAAGAGAATGGTTGAGGTACATGGGGAAAAGGACAGGTCTACCACCATCAACAAAGATGACGATCCGAGTTGAGAAAATAACATAAGTTCACGTTCTCTAAACAACTCTACGATTATGTGCGTTATCATTCATGCACCCACAAGGTAAATCCCATTTCACTAATATAACTCTCTCAGCCTCAACCATCTGTATTTTTTCCCTACTAGCCATCTTTCATTAGGCTTTTTCCTCAAAAGAGATCCATGGGAGTAAAATAAAACCTAGGCGTTCTATTACCATGGCAGACAATTAGTGGGCAGACTTTAATCTGCGTCAGGAGGTCGTTATAATTATTTGCTCAATAGCCTTTAATATGTGTATTGATTTCAATGTTGTAAGTTTCATTAAAAATAAATCTTAAGGGATGAAAAGAAATTGAAAATTAAAAATTTAACCATAAAATCAAGAAAACTCCATTGAAGCATTCTCTATTCAACGAGACACCTAAGAATTCCAAGAAAAGGGTACTGGCAGAGATGCAGATAGTTAATAAAGGGAGAAATTCACAGCCACGGACCGAAAAATAGTTATATGGGACTCGTGCAAGTACTAGTTTCTATAATAGCGAATTACAAATAAATAAAGCAACTTAAACAAAAATAATTAAAAAACCAACCACGCTCGCTAGCAGGATATGTCAAAGATATGGTTGATATAATATTTCAAAAATAAATATCAACTTTCGGAAAAAACATATACGAGGATATGAAACTTAAAAACGTGAAGAAGATAAAGAAACCCAAGTTCGACAAGAATATAAATCATAGCAGTAAATATGTATGCCTATGGCCAATCCCAAAAGATAATTGGCATCAACCCGCTACTAAAGAAAATGGAGGATGGGAACATCCCCGGATGTAGAAACAAAATGGTTCCTACAACACCCAGATGATTCAATCTAAAATGTTTATCACGTAATATGCAAGCAAGGTCAAGTTTGATCCAAACAGGATAAGGGGATATATACACACCTCCGATGCATCAACGACGAAAACTTTTATCAGGAATTCAAACACGCGGAACCAAAAACTATGAAAAAATTTCACTTTGAAAGATATGTATGTCCCATGGCCAATCCCAAGAGGTAATAGCGGCAACCCACTACTCAAGGCGATGGAATATGGGACCGCTCGAAGATGGAGAAACGAATCCAACTTAAATCAATAAGAGGAGAGTTCCTACAACATCTGAAAGCTCCATATGCAATGTTTACTTGGGAATATGCAAACTCGGAATTAGGGTTTGCTCCGCTGAAATGTTGGGGAGATCTTCACCCTGAAAGATCGATCCCCCATTGCAAACAACATCGAAAGAAAACTTTGATCAAACGGACTAGATACTTATAATCGAAAACTTACGAAGATATCTGCGACGACCGCTGCGAGGGAGGAATCAGAGAGCGGTGGATGGTTTAACGGGGCCGTGAGGGTTTTTGTAGGGGCGAATCTAGGGTTTGTGGGTGACAAGAGTTGATGCTTCGAGAGGGATCATAACCGTCCGATTTTGTGAGTCGGATTTGAGAATAATAAACGGTTGTGGAGGACTTTAGGAATTACGACATAGAAAATTCGGGATTTTTGTACTAAAGCCCTAAATTCATTTCGTATTACATCATAACCCCTCGGGCATGTTTGGTTGCATACCCCATGCTCTATCTTTACATTCTTGGGTTGAAATTAGTTTTATGATCCACAGTTTTTATAATATTTTTTAACCATGTTAAAATAAAAAATTAATATAAAAACATATTATAGTCATTAAAAAATTAGGTACTTTTACCTCACGGATCATAGAAACTTGTCAAATTACCTCTACAACCTTTTGCACAACGTAAATACCACATCGACCTTGGAAATTACCCCAAGAACTCCCACGAGTTTCAAATAGTTTAACCGTGTTTCAAAGGTCGAGAAGGTAATTTACAAAGTTTATAGGGTTCGTGGGTTAAAAATCCCAAAAAAATAATATAACATAATAAATGTCACATCACATCACATTTACCATTCCAACCATCTCCAACCTCCCAACCATCCAAACGATTAGTATTCACATGATGATACCTCGACTCAACCCAACCTACTTACTAAACAGACTTTTAGAGATTTTGCAGGTGCAACATGTCCCTTTGATAGCAAGTAGAATTGGACTTTTACTATATACGGGCTGACGGGTCAGGTCTGGATCCATGTTTTTTCACAATAAGAACCAAGTTTGAACCGGCCCAAAAATCGACGAGTCGAGTTCTGAACAAAGCTGACCTAATAGTGCTGATTTTATATGAAGCTAGATACACTCGGAATATTAATTCTAGATCTTTTCCTCGATGATCTGCAATTAGAATGATCCAACATAGTTTATGTTTTGTAAGCTTGATGATCATATATTTTTCTTGTATGCAAAACAAAAGCACGATGGAGATTGAACATGAACCAGTGTATACCTATGCTATACGGGTGGAACGAATTGACATCGTAGTGTTGAACCGATTTCCTAAACATAAACGTTTATAACATGAGTAGAGTATAATTATGAATAATTTTATAATGAATGGTAGTTATTCATCTGAAGATGCAATCCATAAGGAAATTGTGTATAAAACAAGTATAGTATTTGTTAGTTAAAGTATATTTATTTAAAAAATTTACAAATTATTTTCCTTATGTAAATATTTAAAAAATCTTTAAAATCTCTCAGAAAAATCACAGGAAACTTGAGAAATTAATCCATCAATTTGTAGCATCTATATACAACTAAGACGCCATTGGCTCCTTATAGGTCCAACCGTACTCGTCATGTATCACTACGTACTAGCATCATAAAAAGAACAATGCAGTAACTTCAGAATCATTTTGTACTGGGAGGAAATTTTCTAAATGAAAGTTGTATAAAATGTGATAAACTACAACTTTTATTTCAAGGTTTTCTAGATTCAACTTGTATCATGGTGCTTTAATGCAAAACTGTGATTCGATGGGTTTGGACCAACCGAGATGTGACACGTATTACCCCCACATATCCTTCAACCTCCACCCACCTCCCAGGTTGTGGAAGAACATGGGTAACAAGTCATCTTTGGATATTTCTCCAGATCATGTTTCTTTTTTAAAAATTAAAATGTTACTGTCAAGTTGAAGATCAGTCATCCTTCTATCTCAGAATATTATTGTCATGATCTTCAAAATTGTATTAGAGAAGATTTTTGACGTTCAAAATGACCCTAAAACAACACTTCCCTAGGATAATGGAGAAGACGACAAACCACAACCTTCGCCAATTTTCTCCGATCATCTTACTCCACAAAAATAGAGGTTCTGACCGTCAAATTGGAGCTCTCATGACTCTCTATCTCGCGAGCAATAACATGATCTCTACACTTGCCCATACCAGAAGATGCCAAGCGTCAAAGTTGTCTATCCGCTACATGGATGTTAACCTTGCAGCTCGGGCCTCTCCATTCGGACCTCGAGCAAAGACGGTCAACTCCGTTGTGGTGAGATTCAAAACGGTGACAACGCCTTGTTGCGATCGCCTTGCGTGCTGCCCAGATCCACCTCACCGTGGCGTTCGAGCAAAGATCTGAGCTCCTGGAGCTCTATCACAAGCACCTCACCCATCAAGTCTTCCTCTATTTCCTCTATCTCTTTTTTATCTTTTTTGTTTTGTTTATTTCTCTGCTACTATTCTTAATCTTCCCCAAGCCTCTCCATTCGAGTTATTTCCCATTTCGGGGATAGAAGGGGAATTATTTCGCAGTTTGGGTACGGATTCGAAAATTTTCCTAGAATGGGGATGTATCGTCGAACAGTTTGCTGCTCACCCATGTGGCGCGATAGACGGTTCGTTGTGCCTACATGGACCCAGCGGCAAACTGTTCGTCGCGTCCAGTGGCTCGGTCAGCGAGGCGATCGGTCTTCGAGGAGGAGGCGTAGGAGGGATGGGACGGATGGAGCAGGTTTGGGCGACAACCCGCCCAACACGGCAAACGATTTGTCGTGGAACGACAAACCTTTTGTTGTGGGACGCCCCTATATAAAGGCCATGTTGGTCCCCTCTTCCTCTCACACCATCCTCTCCCTTTCTCATCCTCTACTCCCTTTATCATTCTCCAAACTTGCCTTCCCGTTCTCCATCCAAGTTCATCTTCTCCTTAAGGTAAGATTTAATTTATTTCAAAATTTTGTCATTTTATTAATATATTTTGTTAATTTATTCGTAACTTTTGTCTATAAATAAATGATTAACTTGCTCACTTAATTGAAATGATAATGATTACGTTTTAATTGTCCCATTGGTCATTGTTGTTTATTCAAATATAAAGATTTTAGTTTAAGGACCACACACACGATGATATTCTAATTAGGCTTGTAGATACAAAATTTCCATAGGTCACATGTTTTTCAATTCTCCCATTAGTCATTAGTCAATGTTGAAAGGTCTACACACATTTTGTCAATAGATATTTATTACCCATATTAATTAAATATCTAATATTTAATAACTAATATGAACAATAATTAGTAATAAATTAGTATTAACTTGTAATAATATGTAACAATTATAATAGTAATCATTATTAATTAGGAATAATTCCGATTGTATTAATAATTAAAGAAATTTATAGCAATTATAATTAATTAAAAATAAATATTACTATTAATAATTAATAATACTTAATATTATAGAATAATTAGTAGATATAAATAATTAAAATTTAATTAGTAATGGTAAACATTAACAATAATTCTTATTATTATTAATTAATGTAAATAATTCCAGTTTAATCATAATTACTAATAACAATTATAAAATTTATTTTTTTAATAATTATTAATTACTGTTAATAAATTTAATATGTGATGTTAAATACTTACTAAAATACAAATAATAATAAATTATAGTGATCATAATGAAAATTAATAATTATTAACATAAAATAATAATCATAATAGCTTTTCAGTTTCCTACGACGTCAGCCTCCACCCTTCGGTTCACTCTTCTTTTTTCGCAACTATCGTATACTTTTAGACGATCCTTAGCATGTGTGTGATAGGCATCGCAACGACGATGCTTAAGACCAAAACGCAAAGCTATGACCTACTTGTCCTTTTGATTGCAAATGAATATTGATGATGAATTTTGACGTCCCAATAATATTTGTCTCTTTATTAATTATGAAATAATGATAATTAGAAAAACTATTATTGACTATAAGTAATTGAAAATAAATATTAATAAGTATCAATACTCCATAGTAGAGAATAATTAGAGAGACTAATAATTCTAATAATAATAATAATAATAATCCTTCTAGTTAAGAATAATCCTATTATTAATAATTACAAAAATCACTTGTAATTATACGTAATTGAAATAAATATTACTATTAATAATCATTAATACTTAAAAGTATAGAGTAATTAGTAGAGACTAATAATTAACATTTAATTATTAAAGGGTCGTTCGGATTGGGGGTTACCCCCACTTTGGGTGGGTAACCCCCCAAAACCCCCATCTTTAATCTACTAGTGGGGCCCACTCACTTTCTATCAAAAAAATTATATATTATACCATCATATCATCTAAAATTCATAAAATACTCAACTTATACTCACTATTCCAAACTTCAATACAATCACATCACAACAGCCACCCACTTTTGCAAATTTCAATACAATATTATCATAATAACTATCAACTTTTTCAAATTCCAATACAATCATATCACACAAACCCTCCCAACCCTTAACCCACCAACCAAACACACTAAAACAAAAATAGGTTACCCACCCCCGGAATACCCCCGGAAAACCCACCAACCAAACACACTCTAAAGGTAAGGATTAACAATAATTCTTAATTATACTAATAATAAATTACTATTAACTTGTAACAAATTATATTAATTAATATAAATCACTATAGTTTATTAGTAATTACTATTAATAATTATAAAAGTTATTTTATTAATAATTATTAATCACTGATATTAATTATAATATATAATATTTATTAACTAATGAAATTATAAATTATAAACAAATTACTATTAACTTGTAACAAATTACTATTATAAATAATAATCCTTATAATTAAGAATAATTATAGCATTAATAGTTAAATAAATTTATAGTAATCACAACTAATTAGAAATAGATATTACTATTGATAGCTATTAATACTTAAAAGTAGAGAGTAATAAGTAGAGACTGTAGCTCTAATGATTTACTTGAAAATAATGGCAGGTAACAATCAATATTTTAAAAATTAGACCTTGTAGTAAATTTTAATGGTATATAGGAAATGGTGATGCCGCTGCCCTCTATGTGTTCTGGGGCGGACGAATAACATACTTGGAATCTGAGGTCGGTTATGAAGTCGGTCAAAGCGACATGATCGGAGTACATGTATCCTGTAGCTACAATAATTTACTTGCTTAAATATACGTGTATACTGGATATACACCCTGCATTTTTGAGATCACTATCACTTGCAAGTGGCCCGCAAATGCGAGTTCGTTCCATCCAATCCTTAATGGGTCGGATAAAATAACAAAGTTGATGTTGCAAGTAAGCCGACAAGTGGGAATGACTGAACTACTATTGAAGCGGTAGAGATCTCTTCATACCAACGTGAGGTGGGACATCAACAATGCAAGGGTTGGACCTTAACAGATATATTTATGATGGAGTCGATGATGAAGATGAGGCTAAAGACAACGACCAAGACAAGGTCGAGGACGAAGGGGAGGAGGAAGAGGATGAAGATGTAGACGAACATACCAGAGGGGGAGTAAATGAAGAACAATGTAGGAGCATACATGTGATAGGGTGGGAGTGTTGACCGATAACGATCAAGAGTCTCTTCTTCATTCGATATACCAAGAACCTATTTTCGATCCACCAGTAGACTACGGGTTGGATTTGGATATGATGGAGGATCTTCTAGACTTCTTTGGGTTAGATGATTGGATCTTTGGCACATTTGCAGAGAAGATGCCCTTTTTAAATGAAGTTGCAGAGCCTACGTCCGAAGGAACATCCATAAAGATTATTGATTGGAAATCATTCCTTTGACTCAAAGTCATCCTTAGTGGACGAGTTGAGTACTTGGAGTGTGGCAAAGCACGTCCAGTTCAAGGTGGATGCATCGAAAAGCTCCCAGTACACCACACGTTGTATCTTTAATGATTGTGGATGGAGGTTGCATGCATCATACAACAGTCACCAAGATAATTGGGTAGTTCGTAATTATCGTGTGTAATACACATGTCGCAATGCAATATTACTTGTTGACAATCGAGCATGTACTGCAAAATTTGTTCGCATATTTATTCTTGGCACTCTACGATCCAACTTAACTCTTACTCCAAGTATCATCCAGTTGCTTGTTCAGGACAAGTACATAGTGCGCATATCTTACAAGAAGGCATGGAATGGAAGCGACGAGCATTGGAGAAGATTTTCGGAGATGTTGTTGGCTCATATGCAAACATCCGATGGTTCATGTGGTTGATGAAGCACTGTAATCCTGGATCATTTTATGAGTTCGAACATCAACCGACGGTCAATTCTAAAATCAGTGCTCGGGTAGAAGGCATGGATGCCTTCTTTCATTTGTTCTGGGATTTCCCCCATAAATTGAAGGTTTTGCATATTGTCGGTCAATGCTGAGCATTGACGCCGCACATCTTTGGGGAAAATATAAAGGGCACGTCCTAGAAGCTACCTCTGTTGATGCCAATGGGCACCTCTTTCCAATTGCTTTCGCAGTGGTCGAGGGTGAAAATTTAGAGTCGTGGGGATTCTTTCTCCATAAACTGTCCGGTATCATTGATCGTAATAGTATATGCTTCATCAATGATAGATTCTCAGGTCTAAAGAACTTGCTTCCGCAACATTTTCTGATTGCGAGAGGCCACTACCACTGTTTCTGCCTTCACCACATGCAAGCGAACATGCACTGAGCCAGACACACGAATAAATGGATTCAGAAAAATTCTACAGCACAGGTGTCGTGACCAGCAAGTACGAGCACGAGCGGATTATGCATCAAATCCGTACAGTAGACTCGGATGCATATGATTGAATAATAAGGCGGGAGGGTGGAGATCGACGATACTGGGCATGCGCCTACGATGAGGGTCGTCGATGGGGTCTAACTACAACGAACCTCTCTGAAAGTTTCAACAGTGTTCTTAGGGGCATACGAGGACTACCGGTGTTAACACTTGTATTGGCCGTGTTTTACTGCCTCAACACCTACTTTGTCGAAAGATGTAAATTTGGTGTTAAGTGATCGGATACGTTATAGCCCGATATGAGAAACTAACTGATGGTCTCGACAATCTGCACGATCCCTAATGATCGAGCAATTCACGCTTACAGATTTCAAAGTACGGGCCACTGAGGGAAACCATACAGTTAAAATGAATAGTTAGAAATTGGTCTGTACATGTGGTTACATGCAGGCCATGAGGATAATTTGCCCTCACATAATTGCGGTTTCTGGCAGTGTGAATGTCAGCACAGAACATGTGAAGCTTTGTGCCGATTTTTATATAGCAAACGTATTCTGTGCCACTTATACAACTACCTTGCATTTTCGTGAAGTTTTCATCACCTGAATTTCGATTGAAATTAATAATACCCACCTTATTATGAAGTTATCAATATTTCTAGCATAGCGATGGAGACATTTGCAGGACCGACAAATGCATCAGTGTTGACTAGGCAGAGAGAGCATCTTTCTGCTCAACCACTCAAAGATAGTGATACGGTCAGTCATGAATTTACGCATCGTGATTTCATTTATTTCCACCTAATCATTGGTTTTTGTTATTCAGGCTCATTGCTTTGTTGAGCATGGTCGGACACTTAATCGAGTACTCGAGGAACCATGTAGCGATGTTGTAAATCGACAGTTGGATATCGCCGGTTTCCATTGCATCTCCTACCTGAGGTGAGACACAATTGACCAGGCCCTTATGAAGGCACTAGCTGAGAGATGGCGATCGGAGATCCATAGCTTACACCTTCGACAGGGCAAGGCAACTGTCACTTTGAAGGATGTTTCCATAATTACAGGGTTAAGGGTGGAATCATTGCCGGTGATTGGCATGGAAGAACACCCTGAGCTGGATTGGGGATCATACCGCGCCAAGGTCTTCGTTGTCAATCCGGACAACAGCGAGGACCCGGAACTAATGGGTGGGAAGCTTAGGTCAATGTATATAGCCAAGTCTCTGTTGACCTCTGTTGCTCTTTAATCAATGGATCCCGCAGAAGTTGTGCTAGTTTCTCGTGCATTGATTCTTTTCCAAATTGGAACAAGCCTCTTACCAGATGCTAGAGTAGATAAGGTGCATCTACGCCACCTTCTACGCTTGCAGGACCTTGAGAACTATGGACGCAGGGCATGGGGTGCAACTATCCTAGCACATATGTACTGCTAGTTGGACCAGTTTTCTCTCATGAATGTTAGGTGAGCATACACATTTTGGACCTTACTACAGGTAACAAATCTACATTATACATGCATGCATCTAGTCATATATAACACAATTTCTTTCACCATTTAACATGGTCTTGGGAGTACATCCACATTGGTTGCCCACGTTCGTATCAATTGATAGAGGTAACTCTTCGATCAACCACTTATGCAGTAAGGTCCAAACAATTTCCACTGGATACGTGTATTTATTTTAATGTGGGCCTTACATCAACATTGTTTCTTTAGGTGGACGGGCGGAAGGAGGTCATACAGAGAGAATGTGTCCACCACTCACCTATTATTTTACCGTAATGTGTTGGATCTGCAAGAAGAACATCAGGTATGTGAGCTACATAATTTTCTCATGACTAATCAGAATCGAACAATATTCATAAACTACCAATAACATATGATGTGGACACCCTATGATGCCCAGCATGTGGTGCAACTACCTGGGATATGTCGTGAGGTCCAGGCTATATGGTGATCGAAGACAGTGTTGATATGCTTCAACATCGTTGTTATGCATGCACCCGACATGGTAATGAGGCAATTTGGGACGCGGCAACACATTCCGGAGGCAATGCTACAAATCTCTTCCGATGACAGACTGGCTAGACCAAGAGACAATGAACCCTGTGATTAGGGGCTACACCACTAAGAGCATTTGACCTAGTGGAACCACTGATTGAACGACATTGTTGGGGAGAGGGATTTGGATAAGCCAGTTGCTGATGTCTTGACTGACTGCCTTACATAGTATTGGCAAATTACACGACATTAGATCGCTATGGTCATACCACCACCCTGCCAAGCTATGAGCCACATGGATCACGGTGGACCAACTGATAATTTTCTACCAAATGGTTAATTTTTAACTGATAATTTCTTTGTAATTTCTAATTGAAACATTTTCTTATAGATGAACTCCTTATTTGTGTGAGGGAAATGATGACATAACATCGAATGAATGTTGAATTGCAATAATTGATTGGTTATGTTGACTACACAATCCAGAATATGTCACTGGTGGGTCTGGGAATATATGATGTCCCCTCTATGTACACATCGTACACCGAGCCCATGACATTTTACTTTCCAATAGTGAGGGAGATCAATAAACTTTCAGAGCAGATGATGTTGGTCCATCGTATCAGGCGACACATCTACGACCAGCCCTATATTCCCCAGATGCATCAAACGGGTTCCGCAATATCGGCAGGAAGCTCAACCATCTTAAGCACAATAATACTTCTGGCAGATGGGGCAAAGTCAAAGTCAACTCTCTTTCATGGGTATTCCAAGGTATGATGTTGGACCGATCACTTGGGGTATGCAATCATCAGCAAGGGATCTTCCCAAGATATCCATTGAATCCTTACCGGTGACAATCTCAGATCCACCTCGCACTTCAAACGTATCAACTCAAAGAGGGAGTGGTATATCTACGATCAGAAGGGATCGCTCGACCACAGTTGAACCTGAAAGGAGAACTGCTGGTAGACATGCTAGGGGTCGGGGTGATGCGGGCAGGGGAGCAGGAATGGGAAGGCGGGAGGCAGGTCTGGGGGTAAGAGAGATGGGGAGGGGGAGAAAGGAAAAGTGTCTTCATCAAAGGGACCACTATCACATATTGTACACCACACAAAAAAATAGTTTCATTGATTGTACCCCACATGTTATCCCCATTGATGCAACAAAAGGATATTATGTTTATAGATATTTTTCTTTACTGTTGTTTATGATTATTGATGACATTGATGTGGAATTTTTATATAATTATTCAAATGTTATAACATCCATATAGGACATGGCAAAAACACGTATCACATCTCGCAAGTCGGTGCGTCTGCCCGAGAACCGTTTCCTAGAAGTGTGTGCACAACGTAGTCAGGTCTCAATATGTGTACCATCCCCTAGACCACAGTCACCGTAAATACCTCCAACCACAACACCAATCACGACACCAACCAGGCACCACCAGATCTAGTGGAGATACTATCGCGGCCTCAAACGATCCAGTCTGACTCACAGTTCATCCCTTATTCCCCACAATCCATGCCCCCGGCAATGGTGGACTCATCAAACAGCGAGATGTCATCCCTTACAAAACATTATGACGAGGAAGAAAATTTGTACGCAGACTTAGCTGATCTGCATTACACCATTGCATTAAAGTACACATGTTTGAACATGCTGCGTTGAGAGCGAGTGAGGTCAAGGTCGTGAGTTGGGTTGCTACATTATGTTATCATTTTGAAAACTCTTGATATATATATATATGTGTGTGTGTGTGTATATTTCCAGGATCTCTTGCGCATGTACTATCGTATGTATCTTTTATCGAGCAAATGAAATATTTCAGCTTCTATACTTTCGGGAATTTATGAATGAAAGTATGTCCCGCTTAGATGTTAAAAATCACAACTCATTTTTGCAATAGATCGAAGTACTTTATTTCTTTATATTTTTTTACATCAATATTAAAAAACTTAATCTTCATCTATATACAACATATGTTCGGTCTCTCTAAGTGCAAAATGATTATAAATATTAAGGAGATAAGTTTAGTTAATGTCAAATGAGTTAACATTAACATGACTGTCACATTCGAGAAGGTGATGAGATAAATTCATTATGAATAAAATAATAAACTTTGAAGACCTTCAAAGCATTCGATACCCAATTATAAGGATGTCTGTGATACTAATAAAAATATATTTAGCACATTAATTATAAAATATCATTAGACTTATATATCAATAGATCAATATATATTATTATATATATTAATAAATTAAAGTAAATGTATATTATTTAATATTATATCATATTAGCTTTATTTACTGAACCAGTAATTATCTATCACACATTTCAATTTCTTTGAATTTCATTTCATATCAATTTCATTTTATATTAATTTACATGTTTCTATATAAAGTTTTAATTTATATTGATTTTATTTTTCAATTAGTTATAATTACTAGTAATTTATTTAATTATTAATACTAGAATTATTTGTAATTATAAGGATTATTACTATTAATAGTAATTTGTTACAAGTTAATACTAATTAATTATTAATTTTTAATTTCATTGCTTAATAAATATTATATATTATAATTAATACGAGTAATTAATAATTGTTAACAAAATAACTTTCCTACTAATTTATATTGATTTTCTAGCCATTTCCAGATTGGGAAATAAATCTAGCATGATTCCCAAAATGGGAAATAACTCTCTCCATTCTCTGCTATTGATTTGAACATCAACAACCCAAGCTGACCAACCATCCCCCATCTTCACCAGCCTTCCCCGTCGCCTTCCCGTTATCTCTCATACCTTCTGCTCTGGCCACATCTTCGAGCACATTCTTCCACAACTACAAAGGATCTCTTACACCCATT